>JACCIX010000245.1:0-161138 GCA_025506515.1 Flaveria trinervia | reverse complement strand
TAGCCTACCTCACCAAATCGCCTTTCTGGACAAAGTTCGATAACGCCATTGATATTATGTCCAGTCACCCTAGAAAACGGCATTTTTTCTAAATCCCACTATTCATGCTGAATCCCTTCACCAGTTTTGGACGAACGTTTTCATTACCACTGGGGAGAACAACACCGAGTCTCTCAGGTCGGTTGTCAAAAACCATAAGTGTTCATCACTCCGGATATCATTCGACAAACCCTAAACATGGATGATGCCACTTTTCCTGTTGGGTATCCAAAGGGCACAACTGATTTATCCTTGCCCACCATGGATCCCGGGAAACCTTAGTGCCTCTACCATTCTGAAGAAACATTTCCATGATGCAGAACGTCTCATCTTTCACATGGTAAAGGTTTGTTTAGCTCCTAAGACATCCGTTTGGGATCAATGTCTACCAGATGCAACAGGTACTATTCTCTATCCTTGAGGAACAAGACTTAAACTGTTCCGAAAGCATTTTTCTTGAACTTAAGGATATGGTGTCAAAATCTATTTGCTAACCGCTGGATATATATCCTTGGTTCATTATGGCCATAATAGAGAATCAGCTGAAAGCTGAGGGACTGCTGGCCTTGGAGCCCCCTGCAATGGCTGTATTGCCTGAGTATACTCCAGGCACAACTCTGACCACACACTGAAACATGCTGCCAAACTGCGAAAACCACGCGCAGTTGGAACCCACACAGCCACCACCTCCAGAACCAGAGTCCCCTCAAGCCAAAATCCAAAAAGCCAAAAAAGGCTACTCAGGGAATGAGTCCCCTTAGGATCCCCTGTACCACAAACGCAGGAAACACATACTGGTATTAACCCCCCAGTTGTCAAAGACTCAACCAACCACATCCGCACAGATATCCTCTCAAAATGATCCTGTTGCAACCAATATTGGGGAACCCACACTTCTGGAACCTATCTCACTTGAGAGGGTTACATTGAAGCCACCATTCACCCTGGGTGCAATCCGCTTCTACCCAATCACCACATGCAACCGCCCCCCAAAGTCCTACATTAATTGTTGCACAAGTGCTGAGTCAGTTGCACTCCTCACCCCTTCCCCGATACCAATTACAACCGGCATACCTCTACCATTTAGGGGGAGGATCAAAGTTCATCTGATAACCCAGAGCAAGGGGTTACAATGTTCCATTTTCTAGTGTAGAAAAGGAGATTGGAACTTCTGTTGAGGCTGCCGCTTATCCTGTTTCAGCATATGCTCAGATGTAGTTGGTACCATTACTAAGACCTTACCAGAGGCAACTGCTGATGAAGGACGTAGTCCTAAGGCAGGAAGTCCCCAGTTCCAAGACAAAAGGGCCATGCTACAACTGATCTACACTCAGTGCATGTTCATTCCTGATTCTATCAGGAGGTCAGGTTATTCAGTACCCCTGATGATGACCTGGCTTCTTTTATGATGTTTTAGCCCAAAACACCATCCTGGAAGAGGAGGTGAGCAGACTCAAAGAGCTGCTGGCCAAACTTCTAAGATCAAAGACCATCTGCCTCTCAAAACCCCACAGATGGCACCTTCATCTGAAGGTCTCCTAAACACAGAGCCTCCTAAATTCTCAGCCACCTGCCTCTGCTTCTGGCACTATTTCTCAGGAACAGAACCCCCCTGAGCAAATAGTTGCTATCTTTCAAATTCCCTCCCTCTCATCACACCTAAGTCACTGATATAGTGATCAAAACCATTGATGAGAGGCTCTCCTCAGTAATACAACCCTTGATAGAGGAAGTTGTGGCAAGAAGCTTTCTGACAATCAAACCTTGCAACCAATGCAACAAAAAGGGGGAGATTCAGTCAGTGAAAGCAAAAAGGAAGAGGAGTGCAGAGAGAAAGAGAAGGAGAAAGAAACAGATGGGAAAAGAGAAAGGAGATGGTAGTGGAGACTGAAAAAGAGAAGGGAAGGAAAAAGAGAGAAAGAAGCTGACATGGAGAAATCAAAGAAAAGAAAGAACGAGAAGGAGACTGCCTTGGAGCTAATGGTAAAAGAGGCTGATGCCGAACACAGCAGATCAATGGATAACATCATTGATCAGTTGTTTAGGCAAGGCCATGACACAGACAAACTTGACTCTGAAATCAGAAGACTAGAGATTGAAGAAATCCAGAATAGATGGGCAAGTTATGATGTGTTAGAAAGAGAGAGGTTGGAGATCATGATCAGATTTATAGCAAAGTATATTGGAAGATCATTGATCGAAATCAAGCATGGTCGAGGAACAACATCTTGGCAATAACCACCAAGATTGTTCATCTGAAGTATACACAAAGGGACTTGTTATTGAAGCTTTGAATGAAGCTGTGCTGGGAGCAGGACTGAACTAGCCAAGAAATCTAAAGCCACACTCACCTCAAAATGCTAGAACAGCCTGTCAACATTCCCACACCAAAACCACCAAAACAACCACCCACTAAAACAATCCCTTTACCACAAAACCACCAAAAAAACACAACCCACCAACCAACTCCCTCACCCTCAAAACCAATAGCCGATGATGTACCCTAGAAGAAGAAGATAAGGGTATTGAGGCTAGAAGATGATGAAGAAGATGATGATGAAGATAGACTGCCACTCTCAGCTGTTATACGGTTGTCGAAGGCCACAAGTCACTCCCTAACAATTACTCCTGAAACTCAAAGACAAATTGTGAAAGTAAAGCTAGAAGAAGAAGAACTTCACAAACAACAGGATGAGGAATGTTGAGGAGGGTTGACAAAGCTTATGCAGCCACATCTTCTATCATCAACATGAAGAAGCAAGCTCTCAGATTATACACTTAAGCATACATTTCAATATCAAAAGGAGAGAGTAAGGATTTGGCCTGATCCCAGGGTGTCTCACAGGATTCACAAGAAAAACATTCACAGAGATACATTGGCCAGGTGAAAAAGATTGTAGATGAATTGATCTCCCTGGTCTTTGTAGTATCACCCTAGGAAATCCTAGAGGACTTCAAGAAAGCTTACAAAGCTAACCAAACCCACAGAAGATGCTTGAAAATAAAATGGTGAAAAAGGGGTTAGTTTATAAGAGGCTTGAAGAGTCAGGAAGAATGAGCTCCAGTTGTTCCTTGAGGGTAATCACCCTGATGAGTTTGCTTATAGAATAATAACAACTATGTAGCTAAAGAATAGGAAACAGGCTAAATACCTATCTGAGTACTATGGGCCAGAATCTTTATTTGAAGGAGGTGCTAAAGAGCTGACCATGGAGGAACAAATTACCTTCCTAGAGGCTATACAAGAGGTCATATAGACTCTAGTGGGGAAGTAGATCTCATGAATGGGTAACAGCTATGTGTCCAGTTCCCCAAGACAGAGTTCCCATTCATACTTTGCCAATTAAATCATTGAGACTACTTCCAGGCCGGTGCTTACAAGGGTCACTTTTGAGCTGATATAGAAGACAAAAAGACCAATCATTCTGCCATAATAGTGGGACATCTTCAATAAGTTTAGAGGTTTTGGCTACATTGGTTCAGGGGAGTTTGTTGGACCAAAAGAACCAATGAGCCAGATCAGAAAAACCTCTAAGTCCCACAGACATCACAACAACTGCTAAAGACTTGATCAGCTGTTCATAAAGTCTGAAGAGCAACAGCTGAAGTACAAGTACTGAAGACTTCAACAGCTGAAAATCAAAGTCTGAAGATCAACAGCTGAAGAACTAAAGTACTAAAGATCAACAGCTGAAGATCAAAGTCTGAAGATCAACAGCTGAAGAACTAAAGTATGAAGATCAACAACTGAAGACCAAGTCTGAAGATCAACAGCTGAAGTCTAAAGTACTGAAGAACAACAGCTGAAGTACAAAGACTGAAGACATCAGCTGAAGACAACAGCTGAAGACATCAGCTGAAGACAACAGCTGAAGACAACAGCTGAAGACATCAGCTGATGACAACAGCTGAAGTTCAAGTACAAGTACTGAAGCCTTCAGAGTTTGTTACAACAGCTGAAGAAGCATTCTTCAGTTGTTATGATGGTTTCCTTTCAGTAGTTTTCTTTTTATTTCAGTATTTGTAAAACGACTGAAGAGCATGTTCTTCAGTCATTGTAGTTTCAATAGTTTCTTTTCAGTAGTTGTAGTGATAGTTAACACTTAGTATTTTTGTAAGGAGATGTCAGTTGTTTGACATCTTCAGTAGTTGTGTTAACTATCAGTGGTTTGAATAATTCTGTTAGATGTCACTATCAAGTGACATCAGCAGACCTCACATCTCCTATATAAGAGATTTTGACCTAATTGTACTGTGTGACATTCTGTTACCACGAAAACGAATATTGAATGAAATATATTTTGCAGAATTCTCTTTGTCTATAACCGTTTGCTTTATTATTGTATATCATTTGTGTTCTTGTGAGTTGCTAATTCAGTGTTTGATTTCCGCTGCTATCTCCCAATCAATCAAACGAAGATTGCTCATCCTAACAAATTCACCAAGTTAATTAACACTCGATTGTATTGTGTGATTATCTAATGTCTATGTCTCTTCTTGCACATTGATGGCTCACAGATGGTCTGTCAACCCCAAGCACAATATATGTGCCCATTTATACCACACACTCGGAACGTTGCCGAGTTTGTAGAGATCATCGCTTTTCTCAAGCGATCAAGGATCCACAAGGCTATTTCTACTCCATGCACTCCCTACATGTCTATGCAACAGGCCTTCTGGGAGAATGCATATATTGATAGATCACGAGAGCCATACAGCATTCGGAGCTCCATCCTTCGTATGGACATAGAGATTACAGCTGAAGACATTCAGCATGTACTTGGGTTGGGAGATGATGCTAGCCACCCCACCAGACTTTACCCTCTGACGGTGAGAGGTTGTTTTCTGAGGATTAACTACTCTGGGACATAAAATCAGGTGTGCTCAACAAGAGCAACCTGTGCCCCTAGTATAAGTACTTTGTGTACGTCATCCTGAAGTGCATAGCTTCCAGAAGGGGTGGGTTCGATGACCTCTCCGACTAGATACAAAATGCCTACGTGGCACTGGTGCTGAACCACCCCTTCAGCTTTTCGAGCATGATTTTCTCCTACCTTATAGAGAACTTGGAGACGAAGGGCGAAGAGGGTTTCTACATGTACCCTAGGTTCTTAGAGATGATTTTTGATGAGAAGCTGCCCTCACTACCAAAGGAGAGCCACGACGTTGTGGCTTTGGAGATTATGGATGATACGACATTGGGTTGTATGAGAGTTTACCGGGGAAAGCTGGTCAAGCCCCCGGTAAAGAGACTTATAGGCCATCTGGCCAAGGAGAACTACGTGGCGCTAGACAGGCTTAAGTGGCGTCACGTAGAAAGTGACTCAGATGATAAGCAGTTACAGCTCCTGGAGAACGACTCCAATGACGATGGCAGCAGTGATGCTGGAGATGCAGGGCCCACCCAACCAAGGGCCCCCACTGCTAATATAGCATCTTTGGCATCTGCCCATGATGGAGCAAAGACTGCTAGATTTCACCACATTTCATACCAGGTGAGGAGGTGGAGTCAGATGGGGAGCCTTTGACTTGGACTGTGGGCAGTAAAGTCGTTACCACAGAACGAGGGCTCCGGGCGGTTGTTGAACGCCCTAGCAGATTGAGAGAGGCTGATACTGATCCTACATTTGCTCCCGATCAACCAAGCCGTGTTCTAGGGGGAGCATGCTCCTCGACAAGATCGAGGAAGAAAAGGATGGCTCAGCCCCACGGCATGAAAAAGAAGAAGAGACGACTCACCTTCATCACTACCACCACCACCACTACACCTACCACCACCACTCCACCTATGACCACAGTCACCACCATAGCTACCACCACTTCTACCACACCCTTACCACCATTACCATACCACCCACCATCACTACCACACCTCCACCCCTACTACTACCACCATACCTCCACTAGTTATACCTATACCAACCCCAATCAACACTGCTGCCATCACCACAACCACTAGCCACCATGATGTACCACCATCATACCCTTCCTACACATTAGGATCACCTCTACCTTCCAATGGTGTGTAGAGGAACATCTCTCAGCACTTAACCGTATGGTACTGAGGCTGTTTGTTGTAGATGAAGAGAAGACTGCTCAGTTACGATAGCTAGTAGACCTTACTGTTGCCCAAGCTCTACAGATATATTAGCAGGCCCAACTGATGGATGCTCAGCGTGCAGAGATGACCTAACTCCAGGAGCAGCATGTCAAATCAGCAAAAAGGATTGAGGAGTTGGAGACCACTAACAAGACCATCATGCTACGTCTCAAGGGATCCAAGGAAGAGCCCCTAAAGATCAACGAAGTGGATGGAGATGATTGTGATGATGAGGATGAGGATGGTGATGATGATACTGATGTTACTGGTGATGCTGCGGGTGCCACACCTGCTAGTGAAAAAAGGACTAAAAGAGCACAAGATCAAGGTGCCTCCACATCCGCCCCGTCAGCAGAAGAGCAGATGATCCAAGACAAGAGTAATGCTTAGATGCTTTTGTTATTTACATCATATGTATTTGAATCATGTATCAAATTAAAGTAGTGAATGTTTATATTTAATGCAAATGTTTCTGTCTTGATTACTCAATAATTATTGCTGTGTTGAATGTCTAAATCAAGCAGATCCAAATTTTGAAAGAGATGAATATGATATGCTCCCCTCTAACAGGTCAAGACTCAACTCACGTTGATTCTTGATTTGCAGGGTATTGTCAGGAGATCGGTAATGGATACTCCTGAAGAAGGAGAAATCATTTACAATCTCACTGATGAGCAAATAGCTGAAATGTTCAACCTAAATGCTGAAGAGATTGTGAAAGATGCTCCGATAGTTCATGTAGAGAGTGACGATAAGCTTCAGGATGTTGATGAGATCGAGATTGAAGATGTCACTGCACAACACTATCCAGAGTACACTATCAATGAGGGAAATGTCATTCCCAATCTGGGAGACACTCTTGTCAGTGACACTTTTGAGACTCTCGATAAAATGGAGCAAGAGTCCGAAAAGGATAAGGAGAAGGCCCAAGCCACAGATGCTGAAGTCAGTATCAGAAAGGCCAAGTGGGCTGCTTGCTTGATGACCTAAGAGCCCAACGCAATGCTACAAAGTCAACTGTCTGCACCAAGCTGTATAAAGTCAAGAAACATCACAAGGTGGCAGGCAGGATCATAGCGTGGCACATTTGAAGAACTCAACGCTTATGCTGTTAAACGTGAGAAGGGAATTGAGTCCTTCAGATTCCACATGATCTGAAGACTCTTCCAGGTTATGAGCTTAACGAGTTAGCAAAGTTGTTAAAATTGCTATATGCTGACCCTCGTAAGATGTCAGGCTGGTTTGAAACATCTCTAAATAAGGAGTACCACACCAGATGGGTCAACTTCAAACCTCAACAACCAACGAGGTACATCAGATGATATGAGGTTGACGCCATAACTGGAAAACGAAAAGTAGTGTTGAAGTGGAGTGCACGTACAACATCAAAGATCCCACTATATGAGATGCCACAAGACTTCACTCCACACTTCAAATGGTGGTACTACGATTGGAGAACGGAGAGGCCATGATAGTCTTGAACAAAAATGGTACAATGGAAACCATTAGGGTGTTTGATCCAATGTGGCTCACCAACTTGTCAGCAAAAGATGTTTATACATTATACAAGTGGCCACTGTTCTATGACTCATAGGATAATGTACAAGCTTTACAATTCCAGAAGGTGATACGACTCTATTTTGCTTTCGAGATAAATACAGGAGTCACCAAGAAGCTAAGTATAAGGAGTTTGAGGAAATTATGAAAGATGTAAGACAATAGATAGATCCAGGTCCAAGGGGAGTTTGTTGATACATATATGTACCTAGATCCTGATCTTAATGTAATATGTCTTGAATATCTTACACTTATGTAATATTGGGTACTTAATGAAATATGAATATTTGTTTGTGATTTGTCTTGTTTAATATTTCATTAACGAGTTGTTTAATGCATATTTACTTCATTATATAGGTTTGTGGTTGATTGAACTAATATAAATAACATTATGATATTTAATACATTCAAACTTAACAACATGAAGTTATCATGTGAATGGCCCATGGTAATGGACCATACGCATGAACAACTTCATGCGAATGTCTCAGTCGCACGACTGAACCAGGAGACTGGATCAGTCGTATGATTGTTACATAAGATTGGCTCAGTCGCACAAATTAACACTTTGTCGAGCGAATGGACCAATCGTATAACTCAATCGCATGACTGAACCATGCAAATGGTTCAGTCGCCCGAATGAGCAACCCTAACTTATAAATACCACTTAATTCATGGAAAAACATAAGCATTGAATACACTTCGACTCCAGATGTACCCTAGCCGTCCAGAAGCCTCTAAGTTCGTACTCCAAGTTCATAGAACGTTGTGGATCGATTCCTAATCGATTCTTGACGTTAGATTCAATACATTATTGTGTCTACGTGCGTTCTCACTGATTGGATCGCCAATCAAATAGGATTCCGCACTATTTGGTTTGGTTTAACACGTTAATCAGTTGGTGTTTGGTTGAAATACTAGATCCTAACAAAAACTGAAGTAATAAAACTTCCGCATTTGCTACAGTGTATAAGAGCGGATGCCTAAAATTAAAAGTTAAAACTCTTATGCATTTACAATAGTAAACAAACGCGGATAGCAAAGTACATTAAATTTTCACTTCCGCATTTACAACAGTAAACAAATACGCATGTATAAAAACCATCCGCATTTGCTACAGTCTAAATTAAAACTCCAACCACATTTGTTCTGAGACTTGTAAAATTTTGTAAAAGCCATTTTTTGACTATTTAAAGCAAGTTCAAAAGCTCATTTAATACTTTTCAAATTTGAGAGACTCTATAGTATGACGAGCGAAAACACTGTTCTTCTTCATCAATCATCTTCTTCTTTAATAATCAAAGATTCAAGTTCATTTCACCCAATCTATCCTCGTACTAGATACTACACAATTGCATTATCAAACAAAAGGTGAAAATTTTACATTATGTTAACCTAATGTTTCGGATGTTTGAACTGATAATGAACTTAGAACCCTAGGTTAACAAAGAACACCCAAAATCAGATTTATTCCAAGAAAAGATGAATATTTTCGACTTTAATGAACATACAAACCTAGTAAAATCCGATTAAATATGAAAAACTAGATGTTATATTCATGGCATGAAAAGAGCAATATGAAACTGAAAATGTTGAAATCAAAACTTGAAATAATATCCAATTAACAATCAAAACATCAAAATTTGGTCTTCAAACATAAAAAATCAAACAACAATGAGTGTTCATGAAAATATCTCAATTTGAAATAATTCCTATGGTACAATATCCTTAAATGTTCACATTTGAACCTCAAAAGGCAAAATGATGAATGGTGCTTAAAGTAGTGCATATACTATCATAAATCCAACTCATATGCCTCTAATGCAAGGTACATTGTTGATCTCTCGTGAAGCAAGCTCCATAATGTCAGTGGTTTTCTAGACCCTGATGTACCCAAGGCAGAGGGGCTTAGTGACATGATTAGATTCATCTCCACAACTAGAGTGGCTTATGCTATCAATATTAGGCCTATCAAATATGAGAGACTCATAAGGTCATTCTGGAACTCTTCTGAAGTAATAGAGGATGATGGTGTTAGATCTTTATTTGGAATGATTGATGATAAGCATACACTGATCATAACTGAAGAAACCATGAGAAGGTGTCTGTAGTTTGGTGATGATGCAGATGCACTAATTGAGCTAGAAGATGATGATATTACTATGTTTTTTTGCAGAGATTGGATATAAAGGAGGTTTTGAAGCTAACAAATTGTGAAGGGGTTAGTAGACTTGCCTTGGAGGTTTTCAATCCATATCTATCAGCACTATTTGTCTAAAAGGTAAACAAGATGGAATGATATCCCATTTATTACTTGATCAGCAATTTGTGCTTTATGCACAAATAGGCCATTCAATATGTCAGCTTATGTCTTCAATGGCCTAGTATCCAACATACAAGAAGGAAGGAGATACGAATACTTAATGTACCTAAAGTTCATCTAATGTCTCGTAAATAAAGCATTCCCCAATCTAGCTGCTGATGGACCAGTTCTACATATTTCACACTATGATGCTAAGTCATATAAATACATCAAGAAGAGGGATCCTAGAAATTTTCATAGTGGAGTTCACTCTCCTCTTCTACCTTGGATGTTCAACATATTAATCCTAATGCACAAGGTGAAGAACAACATGCTTCTGCTAATGAGAATATCGAAAAACAAGTTACTCATATTCAACACATTGCTGATGAGGAAGTTGAAAACACTGATAGGCCAAGGTCAATGTCACCCAGGATGGTGCAGGGGGTGATTCTCACACTAAACCTGAAATTCATGATTTTGCATCTCCCTTTGTACATCTACCAATCCCATTTCGACAAAGAACCCCATTGCAAACACCTTACTCTTCACAAAATCCATCTCCACAAGGAACCCCAACACCTCACAGCTCACAAAAACAATCTCCACAAACACAACCCATTACTTCTCCACATCTATCTCCTATTCATCATTCACCTATCCAATCAGCCCAACCACCCCCAATTTCTACAGAACCTATTGAGTTTGGTGACTCTACCAACTCCTTAGAAAGATCCAAATCATCTTCTAGTGAGGATGCTAACCCCAACAAAATGCCTATCAAGAAAGTTGTCTCTGAAGTTACTCCTTCTGATGCTAAATCCGGTGTCAACAAACCAGATGAGATGATCTCTAACTTCTACAGAAAGTAGCAAAATGGAAAGACTACTAAAGAGGATATCAGGCATCATTCAGGACAGATTGGTGGAACTAGATGAGAAGGAAGTTGAGCTCAAATGATTGAATGAAAAATATGATTCCGAAAAGAAAGAAAAGGATAAAGCAATTGAGAAGTTAACAGCTACTCTGAATCATTCAAGAGAAGAAATCAGTGGTCATGTTGACACACTTGCTATCCAAACCATTGCCATGGAAGAGCAAGAGGAATTAATTGAAGAACAAGCATAAATCATCACTAATTTGCAAAATCAAATTGAAAGTCAAATTAAAAGAATTTCTGAGCTTGAGATGCTGATTGAAATTCAGAGAAGAGCTAAGGCTAAAGCAACTAAAAGAGATGAGGAAAGATTTAGAGCTAATGAGATACAATCTTCTTTTGAAAGTGGTGAAAAAGAAGAAGATACAAGTAAGTCAAAGAATAAAGTGTCAAGCCTAGAGATGGTGGTCTATTATGGAAAATCAACTAGTACACTCACCGAAGAGACTGAATTTGAAGAAATGATCAATGCACTAGACAGTTTCACATCAAAGGACATACACTAATCTCATTGTGATTATCCCTCAATCCCCTGTCCCTCTGGAAAAGTAGTTGAGCTTGCAAATAATCCTAGTCGTGTCTCTATCTGATGAGCAAAAAGAAATGATGAGAAAACTATGTGAAGAACAAAGAGAAAATGAAGAAAAAGCTGTTGCAGCCCATGAACAAGTACAATTAGAGGTTGAAAAAGTGCCTCAAAGATCTAAAGTGCCTGAAACCTCTTGTGGTTTTTCACTTCAAACCTATACCAGAAAGAGAAAGTATTTATCTAAGAAGGCAAAGGGCAAAAGGCCTATACTGGAATAAGAGCCTATGAAGAAAAGTAAACAAGTTGATCCAAGAAGCTTGGCAGCTATAGCAGAATTCTTAGAAGAACATGAGCAAGTAGAAGTTCAATTAAAGAAGCAGGCTATTTTTGTTGATTTGGAAGAAGATGAAATTGAGGGAGGCTATGTCACTAATGAGCCAATAGCAGTTGATAGTCCTATGAAAGAAGAAAGCTCAGTAGAAGAAATGGTGTAAAAGGCTCAAAATGATGATTTAATGGTTGAAGCTATGTATATGATTAATCATGGATATGATCCTAATGAAGTCTTTGGCATGACTTATTAGGGGATAAAGGCAAAAAGGGAAAGATTAAACAAACTGCTAGACCCTACCATTGAAACTAACTATGATAAGACCATCTCACCTAAAGCTTACAAACCAAAACTATCTTCCATGAAGAAACAAACTTCAACTGTTGAATCATTATATCCTGATCCCTATTCCATGACTGATAGGGAAATGAAGGATTATTTTTTAAGCCAAGGATTTACAAAGAGGAAACCGGGTAACATGAATACTATTTTAATGCAAGCTGCCATTTTAAGACCGACTACTGAAAGGAAATAGAGGCTTAAACCTTTGGAAGAAGAGATCATTAGCAAGAAGCCAAGATCAAGAATGTCTGCTCAAGACAAACCACTCAATCTTAGAGATCAAGACTCTCTGAGCACCAATTCTTCATAGATATCCTGAATGGTTTGCTGAGCCTTCACATATGAAGCTTCAAGAAGGCCTCACCAATGGAGGGATGTTAAAGGGTGTGTCTACTCCAAAGGGCAAAACAGATGAGAAAATCATTGCCTTGAAGTATGATAGTATTTGGAGCATGTTCATGGTGAAGAGGATCTCCAGGATAGTCTAATTCTTTATAGAGTACTCTGCTATAGTAAATGCCCTAGAGATCCATGACCTAAAAGAACTAGCTCAATTAGAACTATTCAATCACTCAGCTATGTTCAGAGGCTATGAGTTTGAAGAAATTCTTAGAATGTTCAAGAGAACCGACAACTTCAAGTCTTTGAAAGCCATATGCATGACAAAAGACAGATCATTGAAAAACCCTCTAGATAAAAGACAAACAAAACCAACAGAAGAGGTAATTTTTCTAGAACTGAAAGTGAAACCTACAAAGGCATTAAAAAGAAAAATGGTGGCTGGCACTTATTCCTCAATACCAATCTTCAACGTTTACTATGATGAGAAGACTTATGAGTTGGTGATTGAGAGGAAGTGGAGTGGGAAAGAAGGTGCATAAATCATATTGTTTAGTGGTTATGAAATGAGACTATTAGATCAATCTTACATACACTATATCTTCACCGGGCATTTTAGAGAGATCTCCAACAAACTTGGTGAAGAAGATATGCACTTCTTTCTAAAGTGCATCAAGATACTAAAGATGGCATATGACCAGATCATTGCCAAAAGGGAGCAAAGAAAGAAGAAAAGGACATTTCTATAGTTGGGCAACATTGTAAAACTGGAGGTTGATGTACATGGTGCTTTGTTGATTCACAGGGATAGGGTGTCTACAATATCAATTTGGGAACCAGTTTCACTCAAGAAACTACCATTAGAAGCCATCCATGCAATAAGTCAAATCACGTGCTTAATAAATAAAAGATGGATGATGCTAAAGAATTTTTCAACATGATAAAGGCTATACTGGACCCATTACAAGCTTAACCTCTGGTGCCACAACAAGATCCAACAAAATCTTCACAACCTCAATCACCACCAAAGCATTGAAGAACACATGTTGTATAATTCTTAGGGGGAGTATTTTTGGACCCTGAAAGGATCATACATGCCAATTCAATTGGTGAGTTGATGGTTGTTCTGCTGAGATTCCCACAAGTCTAAGAACTAATGCGGATGAAGAACCTGACGTAGTAGAAGAAGTATTGGCTTACCGTATTTGTCAATGAGGAAGACAAGAACAAATGCTCACAAGTATTTGTTCATACGCATTTGCCAGTGCGGATGACCGGACAAGAATGCACACAAGTATTTGTTCATCCGCATTACCCAATGCGGATGACCAACATACTAATGCGGATGACCAATTGAAGAATCATCCGTATTTGCCAATGCGGATGAGCAAGCAAAATATGGATCAAGACTTAGACTACTTCTCATATATAGGTGAGGGGTAGTTTAGTCAATTTGTAAAAAGTCATCTTGTCTACTTATAAATAAAATAGAAAACCTCGTACATGACATGATGGTGGATAGATAATTAGAATATATTTTGTCATTTACTATCAAGGTGTATCTTTACTATTTTATGCTCAAACCCAACATCTATTATAATCATCATCTCATTCAATACAAACAAGCATTTATGAGTATTTCTCTTACATTGAATGTTTATTGATTGTTTGTTTCTGCCTTTCAATCACTAACTCAATCATTATATTCAATCCTAAGTGAGAATATCTATCTCACTTACCTAGTCAATTTTTTTGCTAAATCAATATTCAGATTCATTGAGCTTGGATCTTAGAATTCATCTCGTTCAGATCTAGAACTCAAAATTAAGATGGGTGGACGTGTGTGAATGAGAGAACAAAGAGATGGATAACAATAATGTTATGATTTCATTGATGTTGATAAACAAGTTACAATGAGAATCATAGATGGCTGGTGAAATCAAGCCTATCCAAAGGAGAGGATTTCTCCTTGGGTGGTGATTTACACCATGAGAAACACAGACAAAAAGCCACACTTGCAAAAATGCACTAGTTGGTCTATTTATACTAATATTACATCATGACCTAATTTTGGTGTTTCTTGTTGTCTTGATGTTGACTTTTTCTTGTATTTGTTTTCTTCTGATAATCAACTTGGTATGTGAACTTGTACAATGAGATCTTCAGTTGGTTGTAGTTATGATTAGGTAAGCTTATGTTTATTCCATTGTTGAATCCCAACAAATAGCACAATAATAATTTCAATTAAAAAAAGCATGTTATAATCCAAAAATAGTAATAAAAGGTAACACTAGATATCACCTTAGGTTCAAGTAACATGCCTTCGCGTATAGAAAATGATTCAATCCTAGCACCCTAGCATGAAGAGTATGTAATAAGCTATGCGCACTAGAGTCATAACAAGTGTAACTAGGTGCATCATAAGGTTAAAAGTGTAACTAAAATTGATTTGTGAAGGTTCGCGTCATAAAGTTTTGTTTTTAGGAACGTTGGGGTTCCTTAAAGTAAACAACAAGTTTTAATGATTTTGGTCAGTTTGTTATAGTGATAATAAGTTTATTAAGTAATTTTAGTCAAAGGGGTCAAATTTAAGGATTGGCAGAATATACAGTTTTCACCTTAAAGTTTGCTTTCTTTCATTTCTTGATTTTTTGGCCCCTTATGAGCTTCTAGAATTTTAATAGTACATTATTAACTAATTAAGTATCAATTTTCTAGAATTAGATTGGGATAATTAAAATTTATATTTTCAATTACCGGTTACAGAAAACCAAAGATTTTTAACAACTACCTTTTAGTTCTTTCAGATTTCCATCTTTATTCAGTTCCAAGAATTGCAAGACAAATATTCAAATGCTCACATCTCTAAATTTCTTCATATTTGTGCAACTTTCAATATGAGTAATTAAGAGGTAAAATGTTTGTAGTCTGCAGATTACCTCGGTAGACAACTATAGAAAAGAGATAGACCATAACTCTATCGTTACCAAGAAGAAGAGTATCTATTTTTTTAACATCCATAGACTACTAAAATAAATTGGTTGTGGTATACGGACAATGGTGGTAGCGGTGACGGACGTGCTAGATGATGGTGGTAATAGTGGTGGATCGTGTTGGTGGAGATGGTAGACGGTGGGTGGTGGTGGAGAATGGGTGGTGATGGACAGTGGTGGTGGTGGTGTGATGGGTGGTGAGTGGTGGTGGAGGTTGATAGTGGTGGTGGTGGGGATGTTGGGTGGTGGTAGTGGTGGATGGTCTTCGTGGATGATGGTTGTGGTGCATAGTGGGTGGTGATATTTATCCCTCTTCCAACCTTGAAGTGACTGGGCTAAATCTGCACCAACTAAAGCTCATATATATGTTTTTTAATCGAACATCATTGAAAAAAAAGCTTGCGCAAATCCTTTTTGGAAAGCAAACACCGCCTAACTATTCAATCAATGCAATTAGACTAGGGTCGTGTTTGTTTTCTTAAAAAAGTCTTTAAGGCTCTTTTGTCTATGCAACACAGAGCACGTGCAGATATGTAAGGCCCCGTTCTCGGGACGCTTACAGCGGGTCAATCATCGCACATAAAACATATATTTTCATTATCTTAAATTAAGCGTTGTAGCGAAATCATTAAAACAAACATTTCATTTCATTATATTAAACACTTTTGCAAAATAATACAACATTCATTACAAAATATTGTTTGTTAGCATTATAACGCAAAAACATTATACAAAATAATGCCATCCAAAATGAGCCATGTAGCCGCCCCGTGCCATCCTCAAGAACCATTACCTGCCAACTAGAAACACATAAAAAGTCAGCGTTGCTGAGCGAGTTCTAATTTTAATAAAATATTTTACTTTCATTTAAAACCGTTCCTTACTTTCCTACATGATCACAAATCATACGTACACATAGATAACATCATTATCATCTTCATCATTCGTTCGTTAACTTCCGTTCGTTCATCATCATACATCATCGTTATCATTCACTTTCATTCATAATCTTCATTACTTATCGTTCGTACATTCTTAACTTCTGATGAAACGTACTATACCCCAAACATTATGCACAAAGCCGACCAAGGGCCTGGGGCAAGTACATTCATCATTATCATTCATCTTTCATTCTCGATCAATGCCATGTGCTATACCCCGAACATTGTGCATGAAGCTGGTTACTGGGCTAGAGGCTTGTCATAGACCTCGAACATTGTGCACCAAGCTGAGTCCAGTACCTGGGTGTGAATCACAAAGCTAACAACCTTCATTGGGTGTGAACCTCCATACATTGTTTGCAAGACTTTCTTACATTTGTTCATTCAATAATGCATGCTTTCATTCTTACTTTACGTTCCAATTAGCTTCCACTTTACATTACATAATACTTTTTGTTACTTTATCGTACATCATTACACGTAAGTCACGAAATAATACGTAATAGAACATAAGGTCAATATAGCACATTCATACATAGGGTCTGACGGGATCGAGATCTAGTTTGATCAATTAGATTAGGATTTGCAGTGGAATAGCACACGAATTAGACGAAATTCTAGCAAGAATAATATGAATATTCAATCAAACAATAACAGTTATAGAGAGAGAGTTTTCTGCAAAAAGAATGTTTTCATTCATGCATAAACTTCCCATCGGGGAAATTAGGTCAACATTCCTTTTATAAGGAATGTGACATCAGCTGACGTCACTTGATAGTGACATCTAACTGATTTATACAAACAACTGAAAGTAAACTAAACTACTGAAGATGTCCACAACAACTGAGGACACCTTCATTAAAAGCTAAGTATAAACTAACATTACAACTACTGAAGTTATAACATCTGAAGTATAAGAACCTTAGATGTTTTAGATAACATAAAACTACTGATTACAAACTACGAAATGAAAACCATGACAACTACTGAAGAGAACTACTTCAGTTGTTATGACAACTTCTGAGAACTTGATCTTCAGACTTTGTCTTCAGTAGTTGTCTTCAGCAGTTGTCTTTAGACTTTGTCTTCAGCAGTTGTCTTCAGACTTTGTCTTCAGCTGTTGTAGATCACTTCAGTTGTTTTGATGTCTGTGGGACTTAAAGGTTTTTATGATCTGGCTCATTGGTTCTTTTGGTCCAACAAACTCCCCCTGAACCAATGCAACCAAAACCTTTAAAATTATTGAGGTCCCACTTATTGGCACAAACAAAATCTAGATCAGCTCAGAATTCTTCAATATAAGCTCAGGCCAGGGAAGAGATTTCAGAAGGTTTGATTGGCGAAGGATGAATGGGAACTCTGTCTTGGGGAATTGAACGCAGAGCTCTTAACCTATCCATGAAACCTACTTCCTAATGATAAGTCTGTAAGACTCTCTGACATAGGCCTCAAGGAAAACAACTTGTTCTTCCATTATAAGTTCTTCAGCTCTACTTTCAAAGCAGAACTCAGGCCCATAGTACTCAGATAAGTACTTAATATGCTTTCCATTTTTCAGCTCCACAGTTGTTATCTCTCTGTATGCAAACTCATCACGATGAGTGCCTTCAAGCAATAACTGGAGCTCATTTCTTCTTATTTCTTCAAGCTTCTTGTAGGTTAACCCCTTCTTTACCATTTTGTTTTCTAGTAAAGTTTGTGGAGTCATTTTAGACTTGTAAGCTCTCTTGAAGTCATCAAGAATTTCTGAGGGTGACACTACAATGGCCAGCATTATCACAACATCTACAATCTTCTTTACTTGGTCGTTGTATCTGCTTGGAATCTTCATTTTGTGAATTCTGTCACTTACTCTGGGGTCAGGCCAAATTCTCACTCTCTCTTTCTGATATTGGAATGTAAATCTGAGAGCATACAACCTCTGAGCATGTTTCTTCATAGATTGTATGGATGAAGACTTGGGAAACTCTTTATCAATCATCCTTAACAGCTGCTCATCATGTTGTTAGTGCTGTTCTTCTTCTTCAAGTTTGACTTTTACCATTTGCCTTTGGAAATCAGGTGTGATTATTATTGGTTGACTCCTAGGCTCATCCTCATCATCATCATCTTCTTCTTCCATCCTCAACACCCTTCTCTTCCTCTTAGGTGCATCATTAGTAATGGGTTCAGTAGGTTTCTTAGGTAAAGGAGTTGGTTTTGAGGGTTGTGAAGGTGGTTGTTTTGGTTTGGGTGATAGTGCAGGCTACTTTAGCATCTTCGATGTGAGTGAAGCTTTGGATAATTTTGCCATATCAGTCCTTTTCCCAACACCAGCTTCATCAAGAGCTTCTATGATCAATCCTTTGTCAAATACTTCAGAAAAACAAATTCTGGTGGTTATCTCCAAAATACTGTCTCTAGACCATGACGTTACTTAAATGATTGACCTTCCCAGATATTTTGATGTAAATCTTGCCAAAGTTCCAGCCTTTCTCTTTCTTTCTCACTCCAACTTACCTATCTTTGTTCAATTTCTTGAATCTCTAACCTTCTGATCTCAGAGTCAAGTTTGGCAGTGTCACATCCTTGTCTGAAGAGTTGATCAATAATCGTATCCATAGATCTGCTATGTTGCTCATCAGCTTCTTTGATCAATTCTTCTAACTTTTTCTCACCTTCAGTCTTTTCAGAGTTTTTCTTCCTCTTATAGGTGATCATTTCTTTTCTTTCCTCTCTTTTTCTGCTTCCTCTTCAGCTCTTTTTCTCTTATCTACTTTCACTGACTTAGACTCCCCCTTTTTGGGTGCATTGGGTGCAGGGGTGTGAATGTCAAAAAGTCTCTTAGAAAAAGCAGCATCAACTAAAGATTGAAGATTTGAGGAAAACCTCTCATCAATGGCTTGATGTACAGTGTTTGTGATTATGGAAGTGATGAGAGATAAGGATGTTTGAAAGGCAGCAACTATTAGCTCAGAGGGGTTCTATCCCTAAGAAATGGCACCTGAAACAGAGGCTGGTGGCAAATTTGTTGAGAGTGGCTTAGGGTTTGGGATAGTTTCAGGAGAAACTGCCATCTGTGGGTGAATATGGGCAGATGGACTTGATTCTTGTGACATTTTGGCAAGCAGTTCCTGTAGTCTGCATACCTCTGTCTCAAGAATAGTATTGTGGGCTAGAACATCAAAGAAAAAGCCCAGGTCATCATCAGTCTGTGCTGACTCAGCTGACCTCCTGATGAAATCAGGATGAACATGTGCTAAGTGTAGATCAGTATTCACATGTGCCCCTATTTATCAGAACTGGGGACTTCCTGCCTCAGGATAATGTCCTTCATTTGTAGTTGCCTCTGGTGAGGACTTAGAAATGATACCAGTTTCATCCTGATCATGTGCTAAACAAGGAGAAGAGGCAGCCTCACCAGATGTTCTAATCTCCTCCTCTACACAGGGAAATTGAACTCTGTAATCCCTGTGCTGTGGGTTATCAGCTACATTATAATCCTCTCCCTCAACAATTGAGGTTTGCCCAGTAGTAATAGGTTTCTGGGGAGGGGTAGAGGAATGTAGTTGAGTCAGCACTTGTGCAATAACCACAGTTGGGCTTGTAGGGGTGGCTGCAGTAGGAGATAGGTGTGAAAAGGATTGCACCTGGGGTGAATGGTGCTCTTCAATGGCAATCCTCTCAAGTGAGAGAGATTACAGTAATGTGGTTTCCCCATTTTTGGCTGCATCAGGATCCTGTTGAGAGGATTCCTGAGCAGTTTCAGCTGGTAGAGTCCTGGAAACTACAGGGGGATTACTACCCATAGTTTCATCCTGCCTTTGTGTTGCAGGGGCATCATCAGGGGACTCAACTCCCTGAGTAGCCTTTTTGGTTTGTTTGGAATGAGGTTTGGAGGGGACTTTGGATCTAGAGGATGAGGCTGTGGGTACCTTCTGCTTGGGCTTTAGCAGTTTGCCAGCCTCTTTAAGGTGTGGGACAGAGTTGTGCCTGGAGTATACCTCTAGCAAAACTACCATAGTAGGGACTCCAAGGCCAACAGGGCCATCATATTGTAATTCATTCATGATTATGGCCATAAGAAACCTTGGATATAATAGACATCTGTTAGGTACAGGTTTCATTGCCAAATCTTTTAATTCTAAAAATATAATTTCAGAAAAATTTAAGCTTCGGAATTCAAGAATAGAATACAATACCTGCTGCCACCCGGATGACATTTGATCCCATGAAGAGGTTTTGGGGGCAAGGCAAACATTGATCATGTGGAAGATTAGGCATTCAGCATCATGAAAGTGCTTCTTCAGAATGGTTGTCGCACTTAGGTTGCCCTCATATCCATGGTTAATGAATGAGAGATCAATGGTGTCCTTCGGGTATTTGGTGACAAAGGTAGCATCATTCAAATCTAGCGTTTGGCGAATGATAGCAGGAGTGACTACCACCTTCTTCTGGTTTACAAATGACTGGAGAGTGATCGCGATATCATTCTCACCAGTATGGATGGTGACATTTGTCCAGAATTGACGAAGAGAGTCAGGATAGATGGTTGGATTCAGAAGAAAAGCAGTTCGATACTGGGAATCAGCCATCAGATCAATAGCATCATCAAACTTAGTCCAAAATGTCGATTTATGAAGTAGGCAACACAGTTATGTCGAGGTTTGATTTGCATGGTCGCCATTAATGGGAGATGAACGTTCGGAAATCAATTTATGAAAAGTTTGAAGTTAGGGTTAGGTATTTATAAGTTATGGAACGGCTGAAAGAAAACAGCTAAAAGTTTTGGTTTTAGTCATTAGTTGTTAGAAAACGACTGAAGATATGGTTTTAACTTTCAGATATTGTAAACAACTGAAGACTTGGTGTTTGTCATCAGTAGTTGAAAACTACTAAAGACTTGGTTTTGGCTTCAGTTGTTTGGAAATGAAATAGCAGTTATTTGAAACAATTGAAGAATAAAATTACTCATCAGTTGTTATCATCAATTCACATATCTCAGTTGTTTTATTTGACCTTAACACTTACTTAACAGATTATCTGATTTTCACATGTTTCATTGGTCATTAGTACTTATTTGTTAGAACATACGTCAGTAGTTGTAACCACTTCAGTACTTTGCAACAGATAAAGTAGTTCAGTAATTTAAGGAATTTAGTCTTTAGTAATTATGAAAAACTACTGAAGATAAAATAACTTCAGTACCTATTTGTGATAGCTGTATACTGATGCTCATCAGTACTTGGGAGCTGAGATCATCAGTAGTTGTCAAATTATTCAAGCTGCAGCATACCAAGCCTTAGCATAAGATTTTGAAAAGTTGCACTGTCCAAAGGCTTAGTAAATATATCTACAAGCTCATTATCACTAGGAACAAACTTTAGATCAATAAGACCTTTTTCATAACAATCCCTGATAAAATGATGTCTGATCTCAATATGTTTGGTCCTAGAATGCTGGACAGGATTCTTAACAATACAAAGAGCTCAAGCACTATCCATCACTAAAGGAGTCTTAGTCTCTGTAATGTCATAATCCAGTAATTGATTCTGAAGCCAGAGTACCTGAGATGTACAACTTGCAGCAGCAATGTACTATGCTTCAGCAGTGGATGTAGCAACAGAAGTTTGTTTCTTACTCTGCAACGAAACTAAATAGTTGCCTAGAAATTGACATCCATTAGAGGTTGATTTTCTGGTTAATTTACACCCTGCATAGTCACTATCAGAGAAAGCAACTAATTTCCAAGAGTGCCCAGTGGAATACCAAAGTCGTAGAGATTGAGTTCCTTTCAAATATCTAAAGATCCTTTTGACTGCAATCATATGGGATACTTTAGGTGCAGCCTGAAATCTAGCACAGACACAAGTTGCAAACATAATGTCTGGTCTAGAAGCTGTGAGGTACATCAAGGAACCAATCATACATATATAAAGAGTTTCATCAACTGCTTTACCTTTCTAATCAGCATCCAGTTGCGTGGTGCTGCACATGGGAGTAGAACAGGGCTTACAGTTTTGTAAATCAAACTTTTTCAACAAATCCTTTGTATATTTTGACTGATGAATGAAAGTTCCATTAGCCTTTTGTTTGATTTGCAACCCAAGAAAGAACCGTAATTCTCCCATGGCACTCATTTCAAACTTTTGTTGCATCAACTTAGTAAAGGCATCACACAACTGTGGATCAGAGGATGCAAAAATAATATCATCAACATAAATTTGAAAAAGGAGTTTATGCAAGCCTACTTTCTTAATGAACAAGGTTTATCTGTGGAGCCTCTAGTGAAATTATTTTGAAGAAGAAAATTGGACAGTGTTTCATACCAGACTCTAGGTGCTTGTTTTAGTCCATAAAGAGCCTTATCAAGCTTATACACCCAATCTGGATGTTTATGATCTTCAAAACCTGGTGGTTGACACACATAAACTTCTTCTTTTATTTTACCATATAAGAATGCACTTTTGACATCCATTTGAAAAACTTTGAGATTATGAAAGGCAGCATAAGCTGAAAACAATCTGATTGCTTCCAGTCTGGCTACAGGGGCAAAGGTTTCATCATAATCAATACCTTCTTCTTGTGAAAACCCCTGTACAACCAGTCTGGCCTTGTTCTTGACAATTTGGCCTTTTTCATCAGTTTTATTCCTAAACACCCATTTAGTGCCTATGGCACACTTACCTTGGGGAAGAGGAACCACTTCCCACACTTGCTGCTTTTAAAACTGAAGAAGCTCAAGTTACATAGCTTCAACCCATCCATTATCTCTTAATGAAATATGATAATTCTTTGGCTCTTGCTAACTGATGAAGAGAGCATAGAAGCAAAAGCTGGAAAATTGATTTCTGGTTGAAACACCAGCATTGATGTCACCAATGATCTGAGACATGGGATGATTCTTCAGTTCTTGATACTCAATAAGATCTGTGCAAGTGTTTGTAGGTGATTTAGCAGCAACAGATGGTGATCCAGATTCTTGAAACCTAGAATGAGATGATAATTAAAATGAAGTAGAGGATTCAGAGATCTCATCAGCATTTGTTATGGATGGAACTGCTGAAGCTACAGGAACATCAAGTTTAGTAGACTTAGGCAGTTGATCACTAAAACTTGCATTTATACCAACAGATGGATAACAGGTTGCAGAAGATGATGGATTCACCAAACCTGCAACATTTGGAGACTGATAAGGAACATATTGCAGTATGTCCAGATCAAATAACTCCATAGGGTTTTGTGGGATTTTCTCCTTTGGGGATTCATTAAACTTTACATGCAAGGTTTCTTCTACAATCTTTGATATGCAATTAAAAACTCTGTATGCCTTGCAAGTAGAGGAATACCCAACAAAGTACCCTGCATCCACCTATGATTCAAACTTCTAAAGTGGATCCTTTGTGTTGAGAATATAACAGGGACACCAAAGGCTCTAAAGAAGGAAATCAGAGGAGCCAAATGATGTAACACTTCATAAGGAGTCTTTATCAACCTTTGATTTACCAATACTCTATTTTGCACATAACAAGCTGTGTTAACAGCTTCAGCCCAAAAGGTTAGTGGCAAACCAGAATGAGCCAACATTGACCTTGCAGCTTTAATAAGGGTCCTGTTCTTTCTCTCCACCACTCCATTTTGTTCAAGAGTTCTAGGAATGCTAAATTGCCTCTTGATTCCCTTAGAGAAATAAAATTCATCAAGTGTGTGATTTCTAAGTTCTGTGTCATTATCACTCCTCACACACTTGACACAAAGAGAATACTGCTTTTCCACATGCAACACAAAGTAGATGATAATTTGACGAGCCTTATGTTTTGAATGTAAGAAGAAGGTCCATACAAATCTGGAATAATCATCCACAATTACCGAACAATATTTTTTCTTTGCCATGCCCATCACTCTTACTGGACCAAAAAGATCCATATGCAGTAATTGCAACCAGGCAGTGGACTTTGGTTCTTCTATTGGAGGGAATGATACTTTATGTTGCTTTCCTTTTAAACAAGCAGAGCAGTTATCATCACATTTGAACTCCTTTAATGGCACCACATATTTCACATGGATTTTTCTTCATCTTCTCTTGATCAGCTGCTGAAGAAGATGAAACTACTGAAGGTGTGTTCTTCAGTACTTTCTTCCTCTCAGTACTTATGTGAAGTACTGAAGGATTTATAACAACTGAAGACTTGTTCTTCAGAGATTTTCTATAAGTACAATTGGATTTCCTGATAGATTCTTCAGCAGTTGTCAAACCATGTTTGGTTCCATTTGGTTTGAAATGTTCTTCAGGTGTTGTTACTTGCTCTACCTTGTGACACAACACCTGAAGTGCTCATCTTTTTTTTGATCATGTGTTCATCAGTAGTAAGACCATCAGCAGATTGATTAGCTGAGGTACCGTAACGAAGAGGGTTCCCACAGGCAATTCCCAAACAAGATTGGATCACTTCTAGCGGGACTGAACTAGAACTATACAGACTTGATGGACGGGCTTTCCTTTCAACCAGAAGGAAGATGGTCGAGGAGATCAGTAGCTAGAAAGCTCCTTTGGGGGAGCAAGGTAGCAAAAAGTATATTACAAAGTACTGAAGTCAGGCTTTTCTAACTCCTAGTCGGCTAGTAGAAGGATAGAGACTAAAGAAAGTTAGTTTACCCGAAGCAAAGTCAAGAGAGAAAGGTGGCTATTACTGACTTCATCCTTTGATTGTACATTATGACTTGAGGATGAGACACATGATGATGTGGTTTGGGAATTGATTTCACCTTCAGATTTCACTTCTGTCTTGGGAGTAAAATCTGTAGGAGGTTCAGTGTGATTATATCCAATCCCAAACTTCACATTTGAAGCAGTTTGCTTACTGAGAAGCATTTCAAACCCCTTACAAGATGTTACCTAGCGTTCACACTCCACTTGAGTAGCTGCAAGTGTTTCTTTGAGACTCTTGTGATTTTCTATAATGACCTCTACCTTAGCCTTTTCATCAGTGATTTGGCATTTTAATTTGTACATCTCATCATCTTTTTCTTTTAAAACAGACTCAAACTCAGCTTTTCTTTTGGAAATCACTTTCTCTAGGTCAAGATTTTGATTAATTAAAGCTACATTTGCTTCTATAATTGAGGCAAAAGCAGCTATGCATGACTCAGAACACAACTTGGCCTTAGCCTCACAAGATACTTATGGTACCTGTGATGATGAAGCATTTGAGCTTGAACTACCAGTAGACTCCAGGGCCATAAGAGCAAGATTTCCAAAAGGATTTTCACCACCATGTTGACCAGCACCAGAAAACATTTGTTCAGAATAACCAAAAAGATCATCTGGTAAACTACTCCAGTCAACAACACCAGGAGTGAAAAAGCTTTGATGTGATTGAGATTGAGATTGAGATTGTTGACTTGATTGAGATGGTGGAGGCTCAGGTAGGGTATGTGATTGTTGAGCTATAGGTACAGGAACCTGATTGGACTGTGGCATGTAAAAACAAGGATAAGGATATGGCATTTGACCTTGAGAAACAAAATATGCAGGAGATGATTGATTTTGTGAATGATGACCAGAACTGGTAGAATGTTGCCCTTTGTTTTGTCAATTATTACCTGGAAAGGTCACAAAGGGTACAGAAGAGTTAGATCCAGACGATCTACACTCTCTTTCAAAATGTCCAAGTCTATGGCACTTGTGACACCTCAACTTGCTCTTGTCAAAACCAACTTTGGTTTTCCAGAGAGACCAAGGAATTTTCTACCTGTCCTTTTGTAAAATTTTTGAGATCTGATATTAACTAATGCCATTTGGCTCAAAATATCTATCTCTTCCAAATCATCATCAACAATTCCTTTCAAATCATCCATCAAAAAGCACAGATTGTCACCATTACATCCTGAATTACAATCAGTACCAGCAAAAGCATGATCTCCACTGTTTGAAGAGAAATCAAAATGCTCATCACAGGAATTATCTGATGTAGCATATTCTGACTCATGACCAACCAGAGCAGTATTCCTTGGTACAAAATCATCAGTGAGCTTCCCAGATGAAGTCAGTTTTCTTTTCTATTCTATCTCTCTTTCAAATGTTAGCAGTTTCCCATGAAGTGGGCGAGAGATAGATTATCTAGATTTGCACTGTAGCATAGGACAATGGTATATGTGTCCCATCTCTCAGGCAGGGATCTGAGAAATCTATTGTTCATCTGACTGTTTGTATATTCATGTTGAACCATTTTCAACTCAGATATCAAACAGGAGAATCACTCAAACTGTTGAGTCACTAACTCGCCCTTTCTATGAGAGAATATCTCATATTACTGGGCAACGATTTCTCTATTTTTTGCTAAGACCTCACCAGTTCCTCCAAATTGTTCTTTCAGAGCAACCCAGAGGTCATGAGCAGATTCATGATGCATAAGTCCAGAACAGATTTCATTAGGCAGTGCGATGGCCAGAGTTCCATGGGCTTTAGCATCAATTTCAAACTGTTTCAGATCTTCATCTGAATATTGATTTTTCTTCTTTGGAATCATTTCATTGGTTTCCAGATTACTCACCATAGGCTTATATGGTCCATGAACCACAAATTTCCAACAACCTGAACTATTAACAGACAGGTGATGGAGCCTTCGTTGTTGCCATATGTTGTACTCACTCCTAACAAGCATCGGAGGCTTTGTTGAGGAGCCAGTATTGTGAGGATCATTGATTGACGTAGCCATTTTCACCAATTCAAACAGGTTCAATAAGAGTTTAATAGATCTAACTCAAAAACTCAACAACACAGTTTGAAACAAGAAGAATCTCAAATTGATTCACAGGAAGCAGCAGAAAAACAAACTCTATAACCAATTCTTGCAAATTTGCTAATTCGATCAAACTAAGATATCAAAAGAACAGTTTCAAAGATCAATTGTTAAATCGATCAATGATTAACCTGCTCTGATACCATTTGAAGGGATCGAGATCTAGTTTGATCAATTAGATTAGGATTTGCAGCGGAATAGCACACGAATTAGACGAAATTCTAGCAAGAATAATATTAATATTCAATCAAACAATAACAGTTATAGAGAGAGAGATTTCTGCAAAAAGAATGTTTTCATTCATGCACAAACTTCCTATCGGGGAAATTAGGTCAACATTCCTTTTATAAGGAATGTAACATCAGCTCATGTCACTTGATAGTGACATCTAACTGATTTATACAAACAACTGAAAGTAAACTAAACTACTAAAGATGTCCATAACAACTGAGGACACCTTCATTAAAAGGTAAGTATAAACTAACATTACAACTACTGAAGTGATAACATCTGAAGTATAAGAAGTTCAGATGCTTTACATAACATAAAACTACTGATTACAAAGTACTGAAATGTAAACCATCACAACTACTGAAGAGAACTACTTGAGCTATTATGACAACTTCTGAGAACTTGATCTTCAGGCTTTGTCTTCAGACTTTGTCTTCAGACTTTGTCTTCAGCAGTTGTCTTCAGACTTTGTCTTCAGCAGTTGTCTTCAGACCTTGTCTTCAGACCTTGTCTTCAGACCTTGTCTTCAGACCTTGTCTTCAGACCTTGTCTTCAGACCTTGTCTTCAGACCTTGTCTTCAGACCTTGTCTTCAGACCTTGTCTTCAGACCTTGTCTTCAGACCTCGTCTTCAGACCATGTCTTCAGACCTCGTCTTCAGACCATGTCTTCAGACCTTGTCTTCAGACCTCGTCTTCAGACCTTGTCTTCAGACCTTGTCTTCAGACCTTGTCTTCAGACCTTGTCTTCAGACCTTGTCTTCAGACCTTGTCTTCAGACTTTGTCTTCAGTAGTCGTCTTCAGACTTTTTCTTCAGCAATTGTCTTCAGACTTTGTCTTCAGCTGTTGTAGATCACTTCAGTTGTTTTGATCTCTGTGGGACTTAAAGGTTTTTCTGATCTGGCTCATTGGTTCTTTTGGTCCAACAGGGTCGCATAAACATCACATACCGCATCACACATCATCATAAAAATCATGCATCATCAATTCACATACACATACATATGCACAACAAGCACGTGCCATGATAGAACATAACCGACCTCCGCGAGACAATGAGGGTTCAGGTGCGGCAGCCCCTGACAGCGGGGTCCTAGGGGCAGCAACCTTAGTGGGGTCCAAGGGGCAACGCCCCTGGCTGGGGTCGCGCTGCCAGGTCTGTGTGAAAAAAAATTATTTTAACACTTTTATATAGCACCTTTCTTTATAGAAAAATCGATCTTCTCCTTAAAACCTCTTAAAATCTTGGCCATTTAAATAGTATATTAGTTATGCATTTTGCCGCCCCAAACTAGTTCAAAACCATTAAATAGGAGATCTAGAACTCACCTTGACTCGATGAGAAGCTTCTCAACGAAGCTTTCAAAGCAAGGGTCACACTACACAGCCTGCAGATAAGTTAACACTCAAAGGAGTTAATTTATGCCAAATTTCGCTGCCAGATCAACGGTTTAGCTGCTAGTTTCGCTAACAGTTTCGCCGGTAGTTTCACCGGCCGTTTAGCCGGCCGTTTCGCCGGCCGTTTCGCCGGCCGTTTCGCCGGCCGGCCGTTTCGCCCGCCGGCCGTTTCGCCCGCCGGCCGTTTCGCCCGCCGGCCGTTTCGCCGCCCGCCGTTTCGCCCGCCCGCCGTTTCGCCCGCCCGCCGTTTCGCCCGCCCGCCGTTTCGCCCGCCCGCCGTTTCGCCGGCGGTTTCGCCGGCGGTTTCGCAGGCGGTTTCGCTGGCATCTTCGCAGGCGGTTTCGCTGGTATCTTCGCTACCAATTTCGCTACCAATTTCGCTACCTGGCATCTTCGCTCCCAATTTCGCTACCAATTTCGCTACCAATTTCGCTACCATTTCGCTACCAGTTTTGACCAACTTTCGTTGCTTAACCACGTGTGCGAAACTACTTGCAAAACTATAGTTTCACAGGAAGACCCATAGTTTCGTTGGACGAATATATAATTTCGCTGAATAAACACCCAGTTTCGCAGAACGAGTTGAAAATTATGAACCAACCCATTTTTGATGCAAAACTTCAATCTTTTTCACCCAAAACCTTGGTTTAAAGCTATATCTAAGCTTTTTACATCTTTTCTTACACAAAAACATGAGTTTTCGGCAAATCTATGCAACTTTCAAAAACCCAAGCCCTAGAATCCGGGTTTACATTAAAATGAAAGATTAAATGATATTTCATACGTGGATTCTTTGCGTTTTATTGTTGCTTGGATGCCCACAAATACCGATCTTTAATCTCGTGATCAACCGAGCCTTAAATCTTCAATTCCCTCCATTTTCTCTCTCTCTACTCTCCCTCTATAAATTGGGGTGTTGAGTTGCAAATGAGAGTTTGCTCAAGCTCATCCATTTATATATACCGGGCGTTCTCGGGACCTTAAACTCGCCAAACCCGTAACCCGCAAAGTCTACTTGGTCCATACTCCATTACCTGCTTATTTTCATTAAATAGTCCCGGGTAGGCCTATTATCATTAATTTGTTCGTTTCGACTTTATTCAGGGTGGTAAAAGATATTGCGATCTTTAGATTGTTTACATTTCCGAAGATACTTTATTAAAAACATCTATGTGAGCTCTTTATGGTGTAGCATTTTCCCAACCACTTCTAATATCTTCTAAGTTGTGTAAAGGGTTAAACACCACCCACTATCCACCACCACCACCCACCACCACCCACCACCCATTCTCCGTAACGACCCACTGTCCACCCTCCACTATCATCATACTCCACCCATCGTTTACCATCACCACCACAACCAGTCAACACCATTACCACCACCATCCAACACTTCCATCCACCACCACCACCGTCCTTATACCACCGACAGTTTTTTAGTAGTCTACATATGTTATATATAGTCACTCTTCTTTTTATAGACTGTAGAGGTCTATTCCACCTCTTTTTCTACGGATGTTTGCACATATGATCTGCATACTAAAGATATGTTACCTCATAAAACCAAATTAAACCTAATATTCTTTCAATTCTTACTTTGAAGCCGAGCCATTTACTATCTTGATTTGCTTCTATATTGTTCTATCACCACACAGGTGGAAACTTGTAAACAATTTTTTTTATATACCATTCACCCGATTGCACTACCATATTGAGAAATAGTATATTTAGCTTCCGTCTAGGCAATAATGAATCATTACATTAAGCGTGGGAGGGACACCAAGGTTTCATTCGAAGATGCCCATAACACAGACTTGATCTGTGGCTATAGTGTTTGACCTTTTACAATACAATGAGTGAAGCACCCATATAATCTATAAATCAAAGTGTGAGAGGATATTTCAAAAGTGTCACCTTAGTTGAAGCATACCAAGCATTAGAGAAAGCAGTTAAGAAGAGCTTTACTAAGAATCCTAAAGGAACAAACCAATTTTTAAATGCATTTATCAAGTAGGCTCTAAAATTCTAGTTACATCCCAATTAGAATCCCTCACCAAAGAATTCAAAAACAGCAAGTTAAACAAAAGAAATCTCCAACATGATGAAACACATGTGGAAATTCATACAAGACCAATGAATGTTCACAAAGCATGATGAAGGCTGAAGATGCTCGCTATGTAGGATGCCGAACAATTCGTATATCAACACCACGCATTGGATAAGAAACTCAAATTCCAGAGAAGGAGGCAACAACCGACCATCCTTTGGATTCAACAAAACGCCATCCTACCAACAACAAAGAAAGTTCCAAAGAAACAAAGCTCACATAAAAAACAACATGGAATCTTTGGAAAACATTGAACATCAAATGGTTTAGATAGCACAATACTTAATTGAAAGACTTTAAGCTGCTTTGCTTAGTAACACTATGACAAAATTTTAATACATAAGTGAAAAGCATCACCAAGAAGTGAAAAAACACCAAAAAGTGTTGCATCTGCATTATTAACAATCTTGGAAGAAGTTGAAACCACAAAAGTGATGCATCTACATTACAAACAATTACGCTGCTAGTTTCACAAGCAGTTTTTCTACTAGTTCGCAAGCAGTTTCGCTACTAGTTTTGCTTGCATCTTCGTTGGCAGTTTCGTTGGCATCTTCGCTACTAGTTTCGCTGTCAGTTTCGCCCAACTTTTGTTGGATAACCATGTCTATGAAACTATCTGCGAAACTATAGTTTCACAGGAAGACCCATAGTTTAACCGGACGAGTACATAATTTCGCTGGATGAACACCCAATTTCGCAGAATGGGCTGAAAATTACGAACCAACCCATTTTTAACCCAAAAATTCAATATTTTACACCCAAACCCTTGGTTTATCATCCATGAAGCTATATCTAATCTTTTTACATGTTTTCTTACACAAAAAACGTGAGTTTTGGGCAAATCTTTGCCAATTTCAAAAACCCAAGCCCTAGAATCTGGGTTTTCATCAAAATGAAAGATTAAATGATTCTTGGTGTTTCCTTGTCATTTGAATGCCCATAAATAGCGATCTTCAATCTCTTGATCAACCACACCTTAAATTTTCAATTCTCTACACTTTATCTCTCTACTCTCTCTCTCTCTAGAAATTTGGGTCTTGAGTTGCAAATGAGAGTTTACTCAAGATGATCCGTTTATATATATTAGGCATTCTCGGGAACTTAAACTTGCCAACACATAACCCGCAAAGTCTACTCGGTCCATACTCCGTTACATGCTTATTTTCTTTAAATAGTCCCGGCTAGGCCTATTATTATTAATTGGCTTGTTTCAACTTTATTTCAAGTGTTACAAGTCCACCCCCCTTATTTAGGTGTCATCCTCAAAACCTGTTAGTCGCTAAATAGTTGAGGGTAATGCTGCCTCATCTCCTCCTCAACTTCCGAAGTGGACTCTGATTCCTTTTTGTGCTTCCACGGTACACGTACCAAGGGAACCACCTTATTCCTTAGCCTCTACTCTTTTCGATCGATGTTCGCCACTGGTTGCTTCACATAATTAAGTCGTTCACTCACATCAATATCTTCCTGTGGCACCATCATATCCTCCTCGGCTAAGCACTTTCTTAAGTGAGATACATGGAATGTCGGATGAATTCCACTTAACTCACTGGCTGCTCCAACTTATTGGGAACCTCTCCTACTCGAGCAATGATTTGGAAAAGCCTTATGTATCTTGTGCTCAACTTGTCCCGCTTCCTAAATCGAATGATGCCCTTCCAAGGTGAGACCTTTAACATAACCCTATCACCCACCTAGAACTTAATGGGTATACGTCGTTTATCAGCATACGACTTTTGTCTATCTTTGGCTGCCTTCATGAAGGCTTTGATCCTTTCCAGCTTCTCACTCATAGCCTCGACCACTTCGATGCTCCCTAGCTCTTTATGGCCAATGTCACCCGAACAAGCAGGTGTTCTACATCTCCTACCGTATAACATATCATAAGGAGGCATGCCAATGCTGGCATGGTAGCTACTATTATATGAGAACTTGGCTAATGATAAGTGGTCATCCCATTCCTCTAATCCATAATGCATGCCCGAAGCATATATTTCAGCATCTGAATGGTCCTTTCAGACTGACCATCTGTCTAGGGATGATAAGCCGTGCAGATATGTAATCTTGTCCCCATAGCATCGTGAAATATCTTCCAAAACTTGGATGTAAACCGGGTGTCACGATCCGACACGATAGACGCCGGTACACCATAGCGACTTACAATCTCCTTGATGAATATATTTGAGAATCTCTGAGAGCAATACGTCTCTCAGATCGGTAGGAAGTGAGCACTCTTCGTCAAACGATCTACTATTACCCATATGGCATCATACCCTTTCACGATACGCGGTAACTTTGGGATAAACTCCATGGTGATATGCTCCCACTTCCACTCGGGTATGTCCAAAGGTTGGACCTACCCGTATGGCTTCTAATGCTCCGCCTTCACTTGCCAGCAAGTAAGGCACTTACTCACTTAGTCCACTACGTCACGCTTCATACCCGGCCACCAATAATCATTCTTCATGTCTTGATACATCTTTGTAGCACCAAGATGAATGGAGTATCGAGTCGTATGAGCTTCATCCATAAACTTCCCACGTAGATCCCTAAAACAAGGAACCCACATTCGTCTAAATCGGGTCCTAACACTAAGAGTGTTTTCACCCACCTTCGCCACCAAACCTCTCATTCTTTCAGAATTAAGATGATCTTCCTTGAGTGCCTCATCTTGAAACTCTTTGACTTGCTTCCTCACATCAGAGGTCATGACCAACTGGTAAGCCATCACCTGAATCGGCTCGGGTATCTCCTTTCGGTTATGGGCATCCGCCACCACGTTGGCTCTGCCCGGATGGTAATGGATCTCGCAATCATAATCCTTTATGAGCTCCAACCATCTCCTCTGCCTCTTGTTCAAGTCCTTCTGCTCGAAGAAGTACTTCAAGCTCTTGAGGTCAATGAATATAGTGAACTTCATCCCACACAGGTAGTGCCTCCATATCATCAACGCAAAGACCACGAAGGCAAGCTCCAAATTATGAGTAGGATAACTGACCTTATGAACTTTAAACTTTCACGATGCATAGGCTATAACCTTTCCTTTCGGCATCAACACACATCCCAACCCCGAATAGGAAGCATCAGAATAAACCCCCAAATCTTCACTTCCATGAGGTAACGACAAGACAGGAGCTTGAGTCAACCTCGTCTTAACTATTCAAATGCCTTCTCTAGAGGATGATCCCATATATACTTTACATCCTTACAGGTCAACTTAGTCAATGGATAAGCTATCTTAGAGAATTCTGGAATAAATCTTGTGTAATAGCCCGCCAAACCCAAGAAACTACGAATCTCGGATGGCATCTTTGGAGACTTCCATTGCATCACACCTCCACCTATGTCGGGTCTACCATAATCCCTTTAGGATTCACCCCTTGACGTAAAAATTGAACCTCGCGGCAACCAGAATGCGCACTTAGAGAACTTGGCATACAACTTCTCCTTTCTTAGTGTCTCTTACACTTCCTAAATGTGACTGGCATGCTCTTCTTCGCTCCTCGGATAAATCTGGATATCATCAATAAACACAATCACTGATTTATCTAACATCGGCCGACACACTCGATTCATCAAATCCATAAAAACAGCTGGCGTGTTGGTCAAACAAAAAGACATAACAAGAAAGTCGTTGTTTCCATAACGCGTGCGAAAAGCTGTTTTAGGAATAACTTGTTCCTTAACGTACGGCTGATGGTAGCCAGATCAAAGATTTATCCTTGAAAACCAACTGACACCTTGGAGCTGATCAAGTAGATCATCAATTCTCGGTAAGGGGTACCGATTCTTCACTGTCAGCTTATTCCGCTCATGGTAGTCTATGCACATCCTCATGCTACGGTCTTTATTCTTCATAAATAAGACCAGAGCACCCCAAGGAGAGATACTCGATCAAATGAAGCCCTTATCAAGTAGCTCTTGCAATCGCTCCGTCAACTCTTTCATCTCGGTCGGAGCCAACTGATACGGCGCCTTCGCAACAGGTTAGCACCCAATATCAAGTGAATCTGGAACTCAATCTTCGGGAAACACGTCTTTAATGTCACACACCACCGGTACATCAGACAGTCGTGGTGTTGGCATATCCACATCCTTTACGTAGGCCAAGTAGGCACTACATCCACGCCTCATGCAATTTCCAGCGAACGCCATCGAAATCACATTGGGAATAGTCGTACCGCCGTCACCGTAAATTGTCTCCAAACTTCTGTCAGGCGCTGTCAGTCTGATCATCTTTTTGTGACATACGATATTAGCCTCGTAGTCCGGCAACCAATCCAATCCTAGGACCACATCGAAACTGCCAAAGGTCGTCACGAACGGTCTTACAGGAAACTTATGATCTTCTAGTTCTACGTCTCAACCCTCTATCATCTCAAAATTCCTAGTAGACTTACCTATGGCAGTTTCTACATCGAATGGCTCATCAATACTTCTACTCCTAATGGGCAATTTAGCATAAAAGGCAGTAGAAATGAAACTCCTACTAGCACCCGAATCAAAAAACACCGATGCAAGAGTTTGGTATACTAGAAACATACCTGACACCACATCAGGGTCCGTCCTAGCCTCCTCTCGAGTCATTGTGAAGGCTCTGGCACTCGCCTTCTGCCCTTCCCCTCCAGCCTTCTTCACTGCTCCATAACTTTCTGCCCTCAGCTTCTTACAGTCCCTACTCATGTCACCCTCCGCACAACACTAAAAACACCTCACCACCTTGCACTCTCTTGCAATATGGCTAGGCTTCCCACACTTGAAGCACACTTTTAGTCCCCACCTACACTCTCCAGTATGCTCCTTCCCACATTTGCCACACCTCTTTATCCCTGCACTGGATGTGACCACACATCGGTCATCCACCCGTGCACTTTTGTTGCTTGGAGTGGCCCCGCCATATCCAACCAGCTTCCCATTCCAATTCTGGATACCATCACACTTCTTGCTGACTTCAGCCACCACCACAGTCCGTTCATCATACAACCTCCCTACCAAGTCAACCGCCAACCTAAACATGCTCGGCCGGGCAGCGATCATGTGCCTTCGGATATCCACTAGCAGTCCATGGATGTATCACTTAATCTTTCGTGATAGAGGCTCGCTTGATCCGGAACCAGCCGTGCCATCTCATTGAACTTGGTGGCGTATTACTGATGTGTCATTGTTCCCACCTCTAGCTGCAGGAACTCTCTTTCAACCTTATCAACTCTTTATGAGGACAAAACTCCTCAGTCAGCAACTACTTCACCTGAGACCACCTCATTCTTCCAATCGCCCGACTACCCTCGGCTTGGACAATATTGTTCCACCAACATAGAGCCGAGTCCAGATACGAGTGGGCTACAAACTTCACCTTCTGATCCTCCGACACTCGTCGATATCAAGAATGGCTTCCATCTCTCTCACCCACGGGTAAGTAGCAGTAACAGTGCCATTTCGTCAAAAGTTAGGGGCTTGCATCTCATAAACGCCCCATAGTTATAGCATCGTGCAGCCTCCTGCACAGGCTTTTCTTCCTCCTCCTCATCATCAGAGAGGACCGTCTCAGTCTCCGGTCGCTCCCATCCTCATGAGGACCTGCTCTTCTCTCTTCTATCTCCTTCCCTTACAGCCTCAATCATTTCGGTCACCACAGATGATAGGATTATTTGCATGACCTGATGCACTTCCTCGACAACAACCTCCTTCACTTAGGCTCTCAAGTTAGCACTCTCGTCCCCAACCTCCGGACAAGGGGTTTCGAGTTCTTCATGAACCACCTCTTCAGCTCTAAGCCTTCCTCTCGTGACTCGTGGTTCAACACCACATCCACTGCGACCTCCACTTTGTGAAGCCTTAGAAGATCTACCGCCAGCCATCCTCTAAGCATGCTATAAGATCCAAACACAAACACTGTCATTCAAGGTAATAGCTCGGTTTATGTCAAGTATAGTAAGTCTCTATTTACAGTGGCCAGTTGTGATTAACCCCTTACTTTACTCTTCATACCCTAAGCATTTCCTATCATGACTACATCAGTATCTAAATCTAGTAAAGGCACTTAAACCACATAACATGCGCACATAATACCAGTTAATATTAAGAAAATACTTCATGGCATGCAGCTACTTGGACCGGCATCCCTTCCCTTTCCATCCCATTTTCAGTTTAAGTTTAGGTTTCTTTTGAAAATTTACGTGTTTCATTTAAACTTTGACTCTGAAACCAACTTGTAAGGCCCCATTCCCGGGATGCTTACATGAAACATACATTTTCATTATCTTAAATAAAGCATTGCAGCGGAATCATTAAACAAACATTTCATTTCATTATATTAAACCCTTTTGCAAAATAATATAACATTCATTACAAAATATCATTAGTTCGCGCTATAATGCAAAAACATTATACAAAAGAATGTCATCCAAAATGAGCCATGTAGCCGCCCAGTGCCATCGTCAGCAACTATTACCTGCGAACTAGAAACACATAAAGAATCAGTGTTACGGAGTGGGTTCTAGATTTAATAAAATACTTTACTTTCATTTAAAACTGTTCCTTACTATCGTACATGATCACACATCATATGTACACATAGATAACATCATTATTATCTTCATCATTCGTTCGTTAACTTCCGTTCGTTCATCATCATACATCATCGTTATCATTCACTTTCATTCATAATCTTCCTTACTTATCGTTCATATATTCTTTAACTTCTGATGACACATACTGTACCCCAAACGTTGTGCACAAAGCTGACCCAAGGTCCTGGGGCAATTACGCTCATCATCATCATTCATCTTTCATTCTCGACCAATGCCATGTGCTATACCTCGAACATTGTGCACGAAGCTGGTTACTGGGCCTTTGGCCTTTCATAGACCTCGAACATCATGCACGAAGCTGATTGCAGTACCTAGGGCAAACGGCAAGGGTCCCATACGTACAGTCAATCACAACGATTAGACCCCGGTGTGCATCCTTCTGGTGTAGTGATGCGTGCGGATAGTGTATATATTTTAAAAAAGATTTACCCCACATATTCAGTTTTAGTTGGTTATTACTAATACTAAACCACACACACAAAAGGTAAGTGCACCTGTCGTGTGGTAATATAATGTTGATAACAACCGAGTATCAATTCGTGGACACACCTAGCCTACTCAACAACTTGATGTTTGACTATCAGATTTGGTTTTTGTTAAAGAAAACGATAAGTCGCTTTAGAAAGGCTTTTAGGGTAAACAATGATAAAACTAAGGAAAACTAAGATTTTAAGCGTTTGGATTTAAAACCAGGGAATAAAAGTTATCATCCTAATTAGACTCGACTTATGTAACTTTGTTGAATTGGTGGTGTGATTTAAAGATATGGATTAAAGTAATTATGTTAATGTTTACAAAGATGACCTGGCACGATTTCTCGTCTATCCTCCTACCGTAGTGACTAAGATCACGTCAGGTTGAGTTTTATTACTTAGATCAAAGCCCTAGTAATGTAGGTAAATCTTTTGTGACTTATTTGACATATGATTTCTGAAAACATAACTTAATGTTAAAAAGAGAGTTGCTCAAGTTCCTTCCTAACATACCATTAATTTAAGAAAACCATAACAATTACTGAATATTTCTCAAACAAATAAAAGGGAACCCACAAATAATCAGAAAGTTAAACTGATATGATTTCTAATAACCATTTCTAGTTCATTAGAAATGGATTTATTATGAAAAGCGGTTTCGCGAATGAAAGTTAATAATACAGTTTTTCAACCTTGTATGATAATCACAATCACAAACCATAAATTTATAACTTCTCGTCTAAAGGTAGATGCTACCCATCAATAGTTTTCCCAAGACCACCATAACATTAACATAACATTTATCTCACCATTACTTCATCACAAATTACATAATTTTCATCCGATTAGAATGATAAAAAGAGTTTAGCATATAATGAGCTTGAACATAGCAACAGATAACAAGGAAGATGGATATGTAGTCATTGGTGAAATGGAACAATCAAACCGATAATCCACAATGGATGATGTTTAGATGATCCCGAGCTTCTTCCAAGTGTTTATGCACCTCTCGAGCCTCCAAATGAACTTGAAGTCTTAGGCTTACCAAAAATAGTGAACTTAGGCTTCTATTTATAGGCTTTCTGGAGTGTTTAAGCACGGCCCCATGCCTAAAAGGCATGGCTCCGTGCTAGTACAATGCCTACGAAATTGGTTGGCTCGTACATGCACGTCGTGTCGGGCACGGCCCTGTGTTGGAGCTGGGGCACGGCCCCGTGTCTTCTTTTACAGGACAGTACTTTTTGTCCTGTGAGATGTCCAAACATGGGGGTGTGTTAATTTAGCACGGGGGTGTGTTTCTTGCAGAGCATGGGGGCGTGATTAATGAGGCACGGCCCCATGCTTGGACTCCAATTCTCGGATTACATCAATTTCTTGCTAAATATTCTGCTTTTGTCCATCTTGCCCTTTTAAACACCCGAAAACACAATTTAACATTTTAAGTACATTTTCATCATTTTAAGGAAGGTATTAAGGAATAATTGATGTGCTTTTAATAGGACTTTTATGTATAATTTGGAGCACATCAAACATCCCCACACTTGAACTTTGCTTGTCCTCAAGCAAAAATCACTTAAAACGACGAATCCACCAAAAACCAAATAAATCAAATTATAAACATGTCTTTTGAGAAATACGCAAGTAAACATTATTTTCATCCAAATATAAATATTCCAAGCATATGTAAAATGATATCCAAGCAAGCAATAGATTGGTTAGTAAAGATTATTATCATGTAAAATCCACACTTCTCACAAGATGCACTCACACTTGGCTAAATATACGGAGTCATAATAAAGATTAAGTATGAATATATGTGAAATCATATGCTTGTTAAGGGATCAAATATCAACCTACTTAGATATTTACTTGCATAAATCATTAGGTCTTTGACGGGTTGAAACTTGGCTCGGGCTCGTGTAAGGAATATTTGGAAAAAGTGGCTAATTGTTAAAGACTACGGTCTTGGCTTATTTTTCTACATAAACTACAAGAAAAGCAATAAAAGGTTCCCTATACAATACTTCAAGCTAGAAGGGATATGCTAACTTGAGGACTCGTTTAAGGTTAGATTGTCAAGACCGTATTTGCTTTCAAGAACCGTACTTGATCTTTTACCCGAAGATACACAAAACTTTCATTATTCAAGGATCATTGACTTAAAGCCTAGTAGCACCCAATTGGATTAGTTTTGTGTATTCGTATTGAGATTCAGTTTGATTATTATTGTAATTTCCATTATGGGACCAATTTCCACAGTTCGGGCATCTTTCATATCTTTTTGCCCGTCTCTTTATACCTCTTTTTGAAATCCCACAAAATGGCGGAACTTGTTCCTTTTTTCACCATTTCTTTCTTGCGTCGAACACGAGTTTGAAATTTTGTTCCCGGATTTCTGGGGGAAGTCCCGATTTTGCGTGATAAAGGCAACAAAGCAAATTGAAATAAAAAAAATGCATTCCACTTCTTTAAGGTCTGCCGGTAAAGGACCAAATTTAATTTTTTAAGCAAAAAATATGTCTTTAATGAAAACAGGTTTTGTTGAAGGTTTTTTTTTAAATGACTTGGTGGTTTGGGTGATTGAAAGATAAAAACGTTTAAGCTCAATGGGGCTAACTAAAGTTGACGTTCAGTAAGGAAAATTAAAGAGATTGGTTGCGACTCGAATGGTTAAGGTCACCAAGTGCCTAACTTATTTTTATGCAACAAATATTAATTAAGGTCTTGAATGCATACCCGAAGCAAGTTCTAATCACACGTATCATATGGCACCCTCAATTAAATCCAGAAGGAAAGTAGAATTGCAATTTGCAAAAGCTATTTAAGGCTCAAAAATAAACTCACATATGGATGGAATTGGGTAAAAGTGTTTCATTTTAAATGAGTAAATATTTTACTAGATTAAATTATTGCTTTTAAGCATTTCACAACAAAAACATTTTCAATTTTATTTGGATGTCATGAATTTACTTCTTTATTTCCCAAGAACATAAATTTATATTTTGGTTTATGAAAAATTATATAAAGTTTTTGGTTTCTTGTCACAGAGATTACTTGTTAAGTGACCTTTTCCGAAAATTATTAAATTTGGACCTTTTTAGAAAAGTCAAATGCATTACTCCCATCCCCACACTTAAAATTCACATTGTCCCCAATGTGATTAACAAAATCTAGATCGGGGAAGGGGTAATGAAATAACTCCCCTAAAAATGATGAATTTGTCTCTTGTGTTTGGTTGCCCTTGCTTTAGTAGAATCTTCAGGATATCCTAAAATGTCACCAATTTATTGAAAGCATTAATATCCTAAACACACAAAATAAATAAAAAAACAAAATATGATAAATTAAAAGATAGATTGGCATGAAACAACTGTGTGGAGTCCCCAAAAATGATACGGTTTTCAAAGGCTTTGTGGTGGGATATCCCCCCACTCATGGTACATTCGGTTCATAATGTACGTGACATTGTTGCTCAGGTCATCGACTCAGGAATGCAGATTTTCAACTCAGTTTAAGGCTCGTTGGGCATATTCAAATGATTGCTTGCATGGTCGCTCGTGGTTTGGATTGACTCATAAAGGTCTAACATGGTTGGCAATTCCCTTGTACGTGAACTTGAAGATCCAGCCCCGGCTCCTTCCGGCTGTATTGGGATGTGGAGATCCATAATTATTTCTTCGGGGTCTGCCGGATCCGAGATTTGTCCCTTCTTATCGATGAATCTCGGCTGCCCATTTGGTAGGCTCGTGACCATGTACATACTTGTAAAAATGCTCAAGTCTAACAGTCCCGGCATCACTCCTTCAGTTCCCTTAGTGTTATAACCATAGCTCTTGTATAAGTTCAAAATCCAGCTTCCTCCAAACATGGGTGTTGGAGCACCTGCAATCGCATTCCTAGCAAAAAGATTACAAAAAATACCCAATATTACATGGTAGCTGATTAACCATACAATATAAAATGAACAGGTCCCTCAAGTTAACAACTCCATCGCTTTCACCACGAGCTCTTATGGAATGACCAAGTAAACGATGAATGTATCGCAACAGCAGGTCTCGTATCTGACTGCTTTTTGTTTTACTTGAGTTGAACCCTCCGGTTCCAATCCGTTCCCAAAATGCTTTCCTCATTGCACCAATTTCCACGTCTTTACTTTCCTCGTCAGGGAAGGTATTGTACGTCGGCATTCCAGATATTGTTTCCTCCTACATTTCTTGTTCTGTGTAGATTCCGAGATAGACACCGAACAAGGCAATGGATGTTTTGTGCCAATGTCCAGCAAGTCTGAATGAAATTGCATTATTATCCCAAGGGTCAGAGTCTTTCATGCTAAATTTGAAAGATGCAAAAAATTCAAGAATTAATTCATAAACAGAAGGTCTATTTTGTGAGAATAAATGCTTCCACTGAACAGTCAATAATGTATTGTATCTTTCTAGTTGTGTGACAGCCGCTAGTGTTCTTCATCTGCTTGTAAGTGGGATCTTTCGATCCTTTGTAGTAGTCTTTGGAGTCTAAGATGACACTATCTCTCGTGGCTCCCTTCAAAACATAAGTAGGGATGATTCATGATCCTGAAATTTCAAAAATAAGTTAATCTATACAAAACAAATTTCTTGAACAGTTTCATGATGGTAGTGAAAACCATGTGTTTTTCAAGACATAACATCATAATGATTCAACTCATGTTCTAAAATAGTTGAAAATTTATCATCCAAGGAAAAATTGTTGAACATAAGGGTGTGTTTTGTGAAACGTGGGGGTGCGGTTAACATGGTTAGGCATGAAATGTTGACTCGAGCACGCGTGGTTTTGTTTGTAAATCTTTGATTAAGCATGGGTTTAACATTCTCTTGCTTTAACAATCAAAGATTATACATTTAACATTTTAATCACATGTTAATAATTCAAGATAGTCAAAAATATATATAGTGTTTAATACCACTTGTGAATTCTTGTAACTTGAACAGATTAACAAAGACTTCACCACGAATTACGAAGATAGTCTTGTTAACAATAAAGAAAAACAAACTAATTAACTAACTAAACAAACAAATAACTAACTAAACAAACAAATAACTAACCAAACATACTAATTAACATTAATTTACCACAAGAATAAACATGAACAAGTAGGTTGAAAGCATTCATCATTCCATAATACGTTCTTTACACATAATTGCTAGGATTTCGGTTGTTTAGATACCTAATCACCTAACTAATTTAAATGACTATCATAACCATAGGAATTAGCATACTAACCTCTTGATCAAATACTCTTGAAAGAACTCTTGAAAGATGAATGAAAAATGAAAAAAAAATGAAAATGGAAGTAGATACGAACTTTGCAGGCAATGAAGTCGGTTTTTGACATACACAATTGATGGGGAACAAGACAAAAGGCTGAAAATTGTTAGATGTTGTCAATTTTTGTTGAACACGGGGGCTGCCTCCTTATGCACGGGATCGTGCTTAAGTGTTGATGTTCGGTTTCACTTTTTCGTTGTTCCGATTTTTAATTTCGCACGTTACGCAATTATCCCGGTTAAGTTTTATCACTTCCAAATCATCAGACAAGATACGAAAATAGTCCTAGAGTTAAATAACACAAGCCAAATTGAAAATTACATTTCCTAAGGTCATACGGCTACATGATACGTTAAAAGCAAAGATTCTAAAATAGCAAAAACAGATGCTTTAACGCGCATCAGTGCACTTAGCCAATCACGAAATGCTTCTAAAAGAAGCCTCCACACATTTTGTGTGGAAAGTTCGGGATGGGATAGTGAGAAGTGTGGTTGCTTAATTCCGCAAGCTGACGGTTAATGGAAATGAGTTCATCGCCCATGTGTTGAACTTTTTGGATAAGTTCAGCTATGCATTGGGACGCAACGAAGTTCATTTCAATCATTTTCTTGATAAGTTCATGTAGCTTGAAGAAGTATTTTGAGTCGTTGGCTCTCGTGTTTCAGAACGCGATTTCTTCGTAGGATCCCAGTTGGAACTTTTATGACTTGATTCTTTCATTTTTGGATGTTTTTAAAGAGGAATAGGTGTGATGAAAGAATGGAACAAGTGTGGTATTTATATACAGGTCCTGGAAAGTGAACACGGGGGCGTGCTTGGCTAGGCACGACCCCGTGCTTGTCAGAATTCATCTTAAATTTGACCTACAACGTTTCAAAGTTGTCAGCGGGGATCATGGAAAAAATTACCATAGACACGTGAGCATGCTTCATGAGGCACAACCTTGTGCTTGTGCTTGTGAGGTCCTAAAAATTGTAAAAAAGATCAATGAAAACTTATGTACAGGTGCCGCATTTAAGTTTTGGGTCTTCGGTACGACCCTTCCCCATAATTAGTTTTTGTCGGGGCGGAGGTGTAATTCCTCCAAGGGAATCTTGGTTGGTCCATCGTTATACATTTTCGAACGATGACCATTCACTTTGAAAGTTAAACATTCGTGGTTATAAATTTCAATGGAACCATTTAGAAACATGTTTTTGATCGTATAAGGTCTAGACCAATGTGATTTTCATTTTCTGGGAAACAAAGGTCAACGAGAGTCGTGGAATTTCCTTTTCTTTTCTTTGTAAACCCTAGCATTTTCGTATGCTTGTTCCCTCAATTCCTCCAATTTGTGAATTTGTAGGATCGATTCTTTCTACAAGGTCTTGATCCATGTTTCCTGCTTTAAGTGCCCAAAAAGCCTTGTGCTCTAGTTCCACTGGTAGATGACACGACTTCCCATAGATTAGTTTGAACGGTGTTGTGTCGATGGGAGTCTTATAGGCTGTTCGAAAAGCCCATAATGCATCATCTAGCTTTGTAGACTAGTCCTTGGGGTTTTGACCTACAGTTTTCTCAAGGATTCGTTTTATGCCTTGGTTAGTGACTTTGGCTTGCCCATTCGCTTGTGGATGGTAAGCAGTTGTAAAGCAATGGTGAACTCCATAACATGCCATTGTTCGTTCGAGCTGATTGTTACACAAATGAGTTCCTCGGTCACTAATTAGAGCTTTGGAGGCACCAAAATGAGAGAATAGTTTTTTAAGGAATTTGACAACATTTCTGGCATCATTAGTAGGCAGGGCTTGAGCTTCAACCCATTTTGAAATGTAATCAACTGCTACCAAGGTATAAAGATTGCCAAACGACACCGTGAATGGCCCCATGAAATCAATACCCCATATATCAAATATCTCACATACTTGAACCGGTTTCTGAGGCATCTCATCCCGTGTTGAGATATTGGTTGCTCTTTGACATGCATTATAGGTGCATATCATGTTGTGAGCATCTTTGAAGATTGTGGGCCAGTAAAATCAAGAGTCTAATACTTTCTTGGTTGTTAAGGTTGCTCCATGGTGTCCTCCTAGGGGTCCTTCATAACAGTGCCTTCAGATTTGTTCTGCTTCTCTTCTGTACACGCATCTTCGAATGAGTTGGTCTGTACCGATTCTGAACAGATATGGGTCTTCCTAATAGTAATGTATAATACGAGTAAAGAATTTCTTCTTTTGCTGATAAGTCATTCCTTTGAGAAGTATTTTGCTTGCTAAGCAATTTGCAAAATCGGAGAACCAAGGATGTTCATCAATTGAGGATTGAAAGTGCATAAGGAATTTGTGAGGAAAATTGTCGTTTATTATGGCTTCCTTAGTTTGTGAAGGACTTGAATCCTCAAGACGCTAGAGATGATCAGCCGCTAGATTTTCCGCTCCTATCTTATCACAAATTTCGATGTCAAATTCTTGAAGTAGACTATTTCAACGAATCAATCTCGACTTTGCATCTTGTTTGGTGAACAAATAATGAAGGCCAGCATGATCGGTGTAAACAATTGTTTTTGAAATGATTACATACGAGCGGAATTTGTCAAATGCAAAAACTACTGCAAGAAGTTCTTTTTCGGTGGTGGTGTAGTTTTCTTGTGCGTCCTTAAGGGTTTTGCTTGCATAATGAATTGGGTGAAATTGATTTTCTTTCACTTGTCCTAATACAGCTCCTACCGCAAAATCGCTTGCGTCACACATGAGTTCAAATGGTAGCGTCCAATCAGGGGAAACCATGATTAGCGCAGTTACCAGCCTCTCCTTAAGCAATTTGAACGCACTAATGCATTCGTCAAAAAATACGAATGGAGCATCTTTCTCAAGAAGTTGAGTCATTGGTCGAGCGATTTTTGAGAAATCTTTGATGAAACGACGGTAGAATCGTGCATGACCTAGGGAACTTCTGATATCACTCATGGTTGTGGGATGTGGAAGTCTAGAAATAGTGTCGACATTGGCTTGATCGACTTCAAGCCCTGCTCGAGAGATTTTGTGTTCTAACACTATTCCTTCCGTAACCATGAAGTGGCATTTTTCCCAATTTAAAACAAGGTTAGAATCTTCACATCTAACGAGCATCTTTTCTAGATTTTCAAGACATTGCTCAAATGAGTTTCCAAAGATTGAGAAATCATCGAGAATACTTCCATTGAGTGTTCAGTCATGTCATGAAAAATTGCTCCCATGCATCTTTGAAATGTAGCAGGAGCATTACACAATCCAAAGGGCATTCGCCGATAAGCAATTGTGCCATATGGACAGGTGAATGTCATATTCTCTTGGTCTTTGGGAGCAATAGGAATTTGAAAATAACCTGAGAAACTATCCAGGAAACAATTGAACATTTTTCCACATAATCGTTCAAACATTTGGTCGATGAAAGGAAGAGGGAAGTGATGTTTCCTTGTGGCGTCATTGAGTTTGCGATGTCTATGCAAACTCTCCATCCTGTAACTGTATGAGTGGGAATAAGCTCATTCTTCTCATTAGTTACAACAATCATTTGTCCCTTCTTTGGAACAACTTGGATGGGACTGGCCCAAGGCAAATCAGAAATAGGGCAAATCAAACAGGCATCTAGCAGTTTAATTACTTCTTTCTTCACCACTTGTTACATGCTCAGGTTTAAATGTCTTTGAGGCTGAATGATGGATTTGAAGTTCTCCTCCATCAATGTTTTATGAGTGCAAAATGATGGATTGATTCCCTTGATGTCCATGATTTTCCAAGCAATTTCTCATTTGTGTGCCTTAAGCACATTGAGCAACTTGTTCTTCTCATCAATTGATAAGGCGGATGAGATTATGACAGGAAGTTGAGATGTGTTTTCAAGAAAAGCATATTCGAGATGAGATGGAAGTTCTTTGAGCTCTAAATCTGGAGGGTCCTTGATAGATTGTTTGGCTTTCGGTTCTAGATCTTGCTCAATGATCTCAAATGCTTCTTGATGAAATGATGTTTCATCAACTTCAAATTCTAGAATGATTTGGTTTTCACAGATGGGTTCGGTGATTTGGACCTTTATTAATTGAGTGTTGCAAGCTTCACTTTGAAGAGTTTTCTTCAAATGATAGCTTATGATCGAATCGCAAGCATCAACGTAATAGAGTGAGTCATCATGATGTTGAGGGTGTTTCATGGATGGCCTATATTGAAAGTTACTTACTCATCGTCTACTCTAAGCATGAGTTTGCTTGTACAAACATCATGAGGGCTCAAGCAGTCGCTAAAAAAGATCGACCAAGTATAAGAGGAACATGTTTGTTCTCATCCATGTCAGGGATCACAAAATCAATAGGAAATACAACTTTGTCAATTTTAACTAACAGATTTTCAATGATGCCCCTCGGATATTTGACAGAACAGTCAGCTAACTGGATGCTCATACGGGTAGGTTTAGGTTCACCTAAGATTAATTTTTCAAAAACCGCATAAGGCATTGGGTTAATGCTTGCACCTAAATCAGCTAACATGTTACTGACAGAAAGATTTCCTATTAGGCAAGGTATGGTCAAACTTCTGGATTAGTCATCTTTTATGGTAGTTTGTTTTAAAGAACTGTAGAGCATTCCTCATTCAAAACCATGTGTGATAAATCTTCCAGTTCTTTTTGTTTGACAAGACACCTTTTAGAAACTTAACGTAGTTTGGCATTTGTGCTAAGGCCTCCACCAAGGGTAGATTGATGTGGAGTTATTTGAAAAAGCCAAGGAATTTGCCATATTATGCCTCCATTCTTTGTTGTTTCAAACGACTTGGATATGGAGGTGATGGAACATATGGAGGTGGTGGAACCTATTTCTTGGCTGGTTCTTCAATCACAATAGGTTGCTTTTGTTTATCATTCGCATTACTTGTAGTTTCAGTCTCTACTTCTTCAATGATGGGTTGTAATGCAGGTGCATCTCCTTGAGTGGTTTTGCCACTCCTTGTGGTGATGGCTTTGACTTGAGCATTAGGGTTTGTCATAGTGTTGATGGGTAAAGCTCCTTAAGGTCTTTCAGATAGTTGTTATGCTAATTGAACTACTTGGTGCTCTATGGTCTGTAATAATGCTTTGTTGCTTTTAATGTCAGCTTCATTTCTTTGGAACCTCTCCTCGTTTCTTCGATCAGATTTCCGAATGTACTTATCTGTGCCTTGTGTGGTTAACAACAACTGCTGCAATAAATCTTCCATTGATGATGCTCCACGGTCTTGTTGCTTGGGCCTTGGTAAGGTGGTTTCTGTTGTGGTAGGGTGGCCTTCGGTTGAATCTAGATGATTGTTGGTTTTTACCAGCATCTCTGTAATTCGAGTTGCATCTCCAATCTGAGTTTTTGTTGTATGAGTTGTTTGGGCCTCCTACGTAGTCAACATCTTCAACTACCATAATGCCTTGTGGGCATTCGTTGGTCTTGTGTGATCTTCCACATGTGTTGCATCGTGTTGGGGTTTTCTTTAGCTCGGTTTGCAATTGTTCAACTTTTATGGTTATAGCTTTTAATTGGGCTGCAATTAGGGTTTCATAGTCTACTGGATGAATACCTTTAGAACTGGGTTTGGTCCTTGAGGGATTATAAGCAAAGCTCTTCTTAGCTACTCTTTCTAAGGCTTGGTATGTTCTTTTTGGTGTGACACATCCAAAATATCCTCCCGCAATTTGGTCTATCGCTTGCTTGTGGGCTCCGCTGATTGCATCATAAAAGGTTTGACACTGCAGCCATACATCAAGTCCGTGATGTGGGCATCTCCGAAGGAAACTTTTATATCTCTCCCATGTTGCATGTAATGATTCATCGTTGTCTTGGCGAAAACTTGTGATACTGCTTCTTAGTTTGTCAGTGCGATCGGGTGGAATGTATTTAAAAGGAATTGTTTAGCCATTTCCGCCCATGTGGTGAAGGAACCACGCGGAAGTGAATCAAGCCAGTTGATGGCTTGGCCTCGAAGTGAAAATGGAAAAAGTCTTAGTCGAATGGCGTCGTCTGACCAGTTGTTGATTTTGAAGGTAGCACAGATACGAAGGAATCGTGATACGTGAGCATTAGGATCTGCGTCTTGTAACCCATGGAACTGAACAGTGTTTTCGATGAGTTGGATAATACTAGACTTAATCTCGAAATTGTTGGCCGCTATTACTGGTTGGTCAACACTAGACTCGTAACCATCTATTGACGGTGTGGCATAGTTTGTCATCTTCATTTCCTCGTCTTGGTTAACCATGTCTTCTTTGGATGGTGTACGTTCCAAAATGTATTCTTCAATGATTGGTGTTGCTTGTTGTGATCTTTTATGCAATCTTTGACAGAAAAGTCGTTCGGGTTCTGAAAGAGCTGAAACAAGTGCAGGACAAGACGAGTCGGACATACACTAACTTAAATAAGCCTAAACTAACTAAGGCTTAAAATGAATGAGGCAAATGTAGCTAAACTAACTAAGGCAAACTACCTAACAATAATAAAAATGACATTTAACAAAAATATTAACAAGATATATACAAGATAGTAAAAAATTTAGATTGTCTTTTAAACTGCCATGTGTCCCGGCAACGGCCCCAAAAACTTGATGCGTGCAGATAGTATATATATTTTAATAAAGATTTATCACACAAATTCAGTTTTAATTGGTTATTACTAATACTAAACCACACAAACAAAAGGCAAGTGTACTTGTCCTGTGGTAAGATAGTGTTGATAAGAACCGAGTATCAATCTGTGGACACACCTAGCCTACTCAGCAAACTAGACGTTTGAGTATCAGATTTGGTTTTTGTTAAAGAAAATGATAACTTGCATTAGAATGATTTTTAGGGTTTAACAACAATGATAAAACTATAGAAAAGTAAGATTTGAAGCATTTGGATTTAAAACCAGAGATTAAAAGTTATCATCCTAATTAGACTCCACTTATGTAACCGTGATGAATTGGTGGTGTGATTTAAAGATATGGATTAAAGTAACTATGTTACTGTTTATAAAGATGAGCTGGCACGTTTTTTCATCTATCCTGCTGCCGTAGTGACTAGGATCACGTCAGGTTGAGTTTTACTGCTTAGATCAAAGCCCTAGTAATGTAGGTAAATCTTTTATGACCTATTTGACGTATGATCTCTGAAAACATAACTTAATGTTAAAAAGAGAGTTGATCAAGTTCCTTCCTAACATACCATTAGTTTTAGAAAACCATAACAATTACTCAAGATTTCATAAACTAATAAAAGGGAACCCGCAAATGATCAAAAAGTTAAAGTGATATGATTTCTAATAACCATTTCTTGTTCATTAGCGATGGATTTATTATGAAAACCGGTTTCACGAATGAATGTTAATCATACGGTTTTTCAACCTTGTATGATAATCACAATCACAAACCATATATTTATAACTTCCCATTCAAATGTAGATGCTACCCATCAATAGTTTTGCCAAGACCACCAAAACATTAACATAACATTTATCACACCATTAGTTCATCACAAATTACATAAGTTTCATCCGATTAGGGTGATAAAAAGAGTTTAGCTCATTACGTGCTTGAACATAACAAAAGATAACAAAGAAGATAGATATGTAATCATCGGTGAAATGGAACAATCAAACCGATAATCCACAATGGATGAGGTTTAGACGATCCCGAGCTCTTCTAAGTGTTGTATGCACCTCCCGAGCCTCCAAATGACCTTAAAGTCTTGATTCCCGAGAGAGTTTTGCAGAGTAACTTTCCCACCAACGCTTACCAAAAATGGTGAACTTAGGCTTCTATTTATAGGCTTTCTGGAGTATTTAAGCACGAACCCGTGTTGGTACAATGCTTACGAAAGTTGGTCGGCTCGTATATGCAGGTTGTGTCGGGCACGGCCCCGTGTTAAATGGGGCACGACCCCGTGTTGGAGGTGGGGCATGGCCCCGTGCCTTATGGGGCACGACCCCGTGTCTTCTTTTAGGGGATAGTACTTTTTGTCTTGTCAGATGTCCAAACACGGGGGTGTGTTTCTGGTAGAGCATAGGGGTGTGCTTAATGAGGCACGACCCCATGCTTGGACTCCAAAGCTCGGATGACATCAATTTCTTGCTAAATGTGATTCTTTTGTCCATCTTTCCCATTTAAACACCTGAAAAACACAATTTAATAATTGAAGTACATTTTCAACATTTTAAGGAAGGTATGGAATAATTGATGTGCTTTCGATAGGATTTTTATGTATAATTTAGAGCTCATCAAGTAGCTAACCCACACACAGTTCAGCTAACACCCTTCCTTGGGTGTGAAACTCCATACATTGCTTGCAAGAGTTTCTTACATTCGTTCATTCATTAGTGCATGCATTCTTTCTTACTTTACATTCCAATTAGCTTCCGCTTTACAATACATAATAGTTTTTGTTCATTTATCATACATCATTACACGTAACTCACAGAATAATACATAATAAGAACATAAGGTCAACATAGCACATTCATACATAGCGTCGCATAAACATCACATACCGCATCACACATTTTCATAAACATCATGCATCATCAGTTCCCACACACATACATATGCACCACAAGCACGTGCCATCATAGAACATAACCAATCCTCCGCGAGACAGCAGGAGGGTCCTAGGGGGTCCAAGGGGCAACGCCCCTAGTTGGGGTCGTGCTGCCAGTTCTGCGTGAAAAAAAATTATTTTAACACTTTTATATAGCACCTTTCCTTATATAAAAATCGATCTCCTCGTTAAAACCTCTTAAAATCTTAGTCATTTAAATAGTATATTTAGTATGCATTTTCAGCCTCAAACTAGTTCAAAACATTTAAATAGGGGATCTAGAACTCCCCTGGACTCGATGTGTAGCTTCTCAATCAAGCTTTCACAGCAAGGGTCGCACTACACAGCCTACAGATAAGCCAACACTCAAAGGAGTAAATTTCTACCAAATTTCGGTGCTAATTTCACTGCCAGATCAGTAGTTTCGCAGCTAGTTTCGCCAACAGTTTTGCAACTGCTAGTTTCGTTGGCAGTTTTGCTAGTATATTCACTGCTAGTTTTGCTGCCAGTTTTGCCCAAATTCGTTGGATAACCATGTCTGCAAAACTACCTGCAAAACTCTAGTTTCGCAGGAAGACCCGTAGTTTCGCTGGACAAATACATAATTTCGCTGGATGAACACCCAATTTCAAAGAACAGGCTGAAATTATGAACCAACCCATTTTTGACCCAAAAGTTCTATCTTTTACACCAAAAACCTTATCTAAGCTTTTTACATGTTTTCTTACACAAAAATGTAGAGTTTTGGGCAAATCTTTGCCATGTTAAAAAACCCAAGTCCTAGAATCCGGGTTTACATCAAATGGAAGATTAAATGATGTTTCTTACGTGGATTCTTGGTGTTTTTTTTGTTGTTTGGATGCCCACAAACACTGATATTCAATCTCGTTATCAACCGAGCCTTATATCTTTAATTCTCTCCACTTTCTCTCCCTACTCTCTCTCTCTCTCTAGAAATTGGGGTGTTGAGTTGCAAATGAGAGTTTGCTCAAGCTGATCCGTTAATATATACTGAGCATTCTCGGGAACTTAAACTCACCAAACACATAACCCGCGAAGCCTACTCAGTCCATACTCCATTACCTGCTTATTTTCTTTAAATAGTCCTGGCTAGGCCTATTATTATTAATTGGCTTGTTTCGACTTTGTTCCGGGAATTACAAGATATTATGATCTTTAGATTGATTACTTTTCTGAAGATAATTTATTAAAAACATCTATATGAGCTCTATTTGTTGTAGAATTTCCCAACCACTTCTAATATGTTCTAAGTTGTGTAGAGGGTTAAGCACCACCAACTTACCACCACCACCACCCACCACCCACTCTTTATAAGCACCCACTGTCCACCCTCCACCACCGTCCACCACCACCCATCATCTACCATGACCACCACAACCATTCACCACCATTACCACCACCGTCCAACACTTCCATCCACACCACCACCGTCCTTATACCGCCAACATGTTTTAGTAGTCTATATATGTTAAATATAGTCATTCTTCTTCTTATACATTGTAGAGGTCTAGTCCACCTATTTTTCTATCGATGTATGCACAAATGTTCTACATATTACAGATATTTTACCTATTTTTCTAAGACTCTTTCCATCTCACTTCGAAGCCGAGCCATTTCCTATCTTGATTTGCTTCTCTATTGTTCTATCACCATACGGGTGGAAATATGTAAACAGTTTTTTTTAATACCTTCCACCCGATTGCACTACCAAATTGAGAAACAGTATCATTAGCTTTCACCGAGGCAATAATGAATCTTTACATTTAGCGTGGGAGAGACACCAAGGTTTCCTTCTAAGATACCCATAACACAGACTTGATCTGTGGCTGTAGTGTTTGACCTTTTACAATACAATGAGTTAAGCACCCAAATAATCTATTAATCAAAGTGTGGGAGGGTATGTGAAAAGTGTCACCTTAATCGAAGCATACCAAGCATTAGAGAAAACAGGTAAGAAGCGCTTTACTAACAATCCCTAAGGAACAAACCAATTTTTAAATGCATTTATCAAGTAGACTCTAAAACCCTAGTTACATCCTAATTAGAATCCCTCACCAAACAATTCAAAAATAGCAAGTTGAACAAAAGAAACTACAACATGATGCAACACATTTGGAAATTCTTACAAAACCAATGAATGTCCACAAAACATGATTAAGGCTGAAGATGTTCACTATGTAGGATGCCTAAAAAATTCATATGTCAACAACTCGAATTGGAGAAGTAACTCAAATTCCAGAGAAGGAGGCAACAACCAACCATCCTATGGATTCAACAAAAGGCTACCCTAGCAACAACAGAGAAACATCGAAAGAGACAAAACTGACATAAAAACAACATGGAATCCTTGGAAAATATTCAATATCAAGTGGTTTAGATAGCACAACACTTAAATTGAAAGACTCCAAGCTGCTTTGCTTAGCAACACTATGACAAATCCTAATACATAAGTGAAAAGCATCACCATAATAAGTGGGAAAAACACAAAAAGTGGTGCATGTGCATTACAAACAATCTCGGAAGAAGTTGAAACAAAAACTCCAACTAATGCAAGTGAAAAGGAAAAGAAAAAGCAAAAGCAACCTGATATTCTTGAAGAACAAGCCAAGAAATAGGTACCACCACCAACCTATGTTCCACCAGCTTTGTATCCTATTCGTTTAAGACAAAAATGAATGGAGGCACCATATAGAAAGTTCCTAGGATTGTTCAAGCAACTCTAGATTAACCTGCCATTAGTGGAAGGCTTAGGTCAAAACCCAAATTACACCGCATTCTTAAAGGGGGCGTTGTCAAACAAAAATAAACTACTCGATAATGAACATGATATAAAACTGTTAAGAAAGTCAACTTGACTATTGTCTATGATAAATTTGTTTTCCTTAAATTTTTTTAAAAGATATAGTTTCTATATTATTATAAGAATAGAACTCATTCAACAATGTTGACTTTGTATATATATCATTTGGTAGAAAAGGATTGTTGAAGATGGCACAAGTAGCAGAGCTACTTGGCATTGGGAGACTAGCATCTATCTCCACCTGATGATGTTTAGTATGCTTGAGAACAATTGTTTACCTTGGAATTGTTTATCTACTATAATGTTTTAGATGAGATGTTTTATGCTATAAATGACCAACTGTGGTGTTTCTTGGGATCGAGGCCTTACATGTGGAGATGTTTGACGTGCTCTACATTATACATATAAAATATTTCAAAAGCAAATCAATTATTTACTCTTACTTTAAGTGATAAATTCAACTTAAAAATGTTAAATTGTGTTTTTAGGCTACAAAGACCAATATGGACAAAAGAATCATTATTAAGAACAAATTGAAGAAAACATAGCTTTGGAGCCCAAGCATCAGCATGTGCCTTATTAAGCACACCCCAATGGCTAGCATGAAATAAAACCCCTTGCTAAAATTAGTACAATCCATCTTTGTCATTCTAATAGGGCAAAAGTACTTTCCCCTAAAAAGTAAGGATGTGGGTTTGCCCAACCTCAAGTATGGGGTCGTGCCCTATCAACCATGAAATTGTTCCTGACCCTTCTACACATACCAGCCAACCAACATTCATAAGCATTGTACTAGCATTTTAGGCATAAATGACCACGTGGTCAAACACTCTTGAAAGCCTTTAAATAGGAGCTAATTTCAATATTCGAGGGAGCCTTTGGGAGGGCCAAACTCTACTAAATATTCTTTGGAATCCACATTTGAAGATCTTTAAAGAGCTCTGTTGATCCTTGAGAGGGTGTTGTGGATCAACTTCATTGCCCTTAAGAGACATAATCTTCATCAGTTATAATTAAAAGGTCTGTAAAAGATATGGAAGTGAAACCTAATGACCTGGGACGTTGATCAATATCTAAAGGTATTGAGCCTGTGATAGGCCTGTCCCTTTTTGGGTGCTCAGGGGAGTATAAAGACTCACCCTGAGGGCTTTCAGCTTGGGTTGTGGGCTCATGGGTCTGAGACTGAGGAGACTCAGGAACCATATTGACGTCAGTTGTGAAGGATGGTTGGACCTCAGGCTGAATGGGAGCCCTATGTTCCACTCTAGCCTTTTTGGGTTGAACAGGAAGGGCTTGTTCAATCAGAGTAGATTGAACAAGGGTTTGTTGGGGCGTTTCTCATAAGTGATGGTCATGGGTGGAGAAGGTAGTGTTGGCATTGTGGGGGTAGTTGCTGGTGGGGGTCATCACCTATGGGGTTAACAGGGATGTCGCCAGGAGCCGTTGGCTCAGTCATACCTCGAAGAAGTGCAGTATCTCTTCCTGTGAAGTTGGTGGACACTCTCTTCAAAGTCTTGAAGATGGTCGGCCTCATTTGAGAAGCAGACAAAGCACCTGCACAGACAAGCTTGCTCTGGTCCAGCTCGCAGTTGATTATGTGCTGGAGAAACCTGGGATACATGATGTGTCCTTCTGAAGATTTCCCATGAGTTTAGTTAGCACAAATCTTGAATAGTTAAAGCGGAGACTTTTTACCAACCATGAACAAAGCACCCAAGTTCATATGGGATTTGATCCCATCCCCCAGATTTATTCGACAAGCAGTGAAGGACCACGTGTAGCAGGAACTTCCATTTGTATGAGAAGTTAAATCTGTAGACAGTTGACTGCTAACATCTCCACCATATCCCATTTGAAGATAAGAATCGTCCAAGTCTTCTTTGGGGAATTACGTTGGAGCACCCTCATCAGGAAGCTCTAAATGCTCCCTGATGAGCTGTTTAGAAATGACCAACTCCTGGCCACAGATGCTCGATCAAATGACACGAGCCCCGTTTAGGGTTTCAATCTGACCGTTTGCCCAAAATTCAGACATATGTTTTGAGTAAATTGTGGGGTAAATAGTCAAAGCGGTGTAGTAGGAAGATTGGGTTAGAAAGGAGACAATATCTGAGAAGTCAACATCTCTTGTTGAATCAAGAAGTGCGACTTGGTTGTGCTGAGGGTTGAAGGCCATTTGGAAAGTTGAATGGGGATGATTTGAGCTGGGTAAAGTTGAGTTGGAGAAATTTCTAGGGTTGTAAAATTTGCAAGTAAGAGAGTGAAAGTAAATAGTGAAGATTATTTAAAAGATTGTGGAGAGGCGGTAATGGGGGTAGGATAAGCTGATGTTATGGTTTAGTGGATGGAATGAAAGCGGCGGTAAGGTTAAAAATCAGTTAAATAATCTGACATCATTAACAAAATCATTGCTTTTTACAGTGTGGGGCCCAAGAATTTATGTTACACAGTGAAATCTCTCTTCCGAGTGTAAAACATTTTCGTAGGTAACTTGTCTTTCGAAGGCAATTCTTACTTCTGAAGCCAAATCTTTGTTTCCGAAGGTTGGAGTTACTTCCGAATAGAGTATTTGTAAGTCGGAAGTAGATCTGATGTATAATCAATCGCTTCTTCCGAGACCAAAAATTCTTCGAGAGAAGAAAGTTATCTTTGAGAAATTTTGCTTCGGAAGATATGAGAGTATCTTCTGAAGGTTAATTTCTCTTCGGAAGGATTTACACTTAGAAAATTTCAGAGAGAATTTCTTGTAACAGGGCTTAAATTGTATTGACACAAGACTTACATATTAAAATGGTTTTCAAAAGAGATCAGATTTATCAATGTTTATCATCCCGATAGCTGTTATGAGATACTTAAACCTTTGTTCATGAAAAGCTTTGGTAAACAGATTAGCATATTGTTGATTTGAATCAACTTTGATTAACTTGATTAGATTTTTCTCATGAATGTCTCTAATAAAATGATACCTGATGTCAATGTGCTTAGTCTTGGAATGCTTTACCGGATTTTCAGTAACGGAGATAGCACTGTTGTTTTCAATATGGATAGGAGTATTCATAAAGTTGAATCTGTAGTCCAACATCTGATTTTGAATCCATAGCAGTTGAGCACAGCAGCTAGCAGCAGCAATGTATTCAGCTTCACCAGTTGATGTATGACACAGGATTGTTTCTTGCATTGCCATGAGATGATCCTTCCACCAAGAGATTGACATCCTCCTGATGTGGATTTCTTGTCAATATTGCAGCCTCCATTGTCATTGTCAGAGTATCCATAAAGATTAAAATCCTTGTTTCTGGGATACCAGAGACCTAGTTTAGGTGCTCCTTTGAGGTATCTGAGGATTCTCTTAACAGCAGCCAGGTGAGACACCTTAGGAGCAGCCTGATATCTTGCACAAATGCAAGTAGCAAAAATGATATCAAGTCTACTTGCTATTAGATACATCAAAGAACCAATAATTGCCCTAAACTGATGTTGATCAGTATCCTCCCCCTCAAGGTCAGGACAAAGATTATGGTTTTTGGGTATGGGTGTCTTGGCAGGCTTGCAATCCTTCATCTCAAATCTTTCAAAGATGTTAGAGACATATTTAGATTGATTAATGAAGAACCCTTCCTTCAGTTGCTTTACCTGAATTCCAAGGAAAAAGTCCATTTTTCCCATGGAGCTCATCTCAAACTTCTTCTTCATAATGCATTCAAAGTCCTTGCATATTTGGCCATTTGAGGAACCAAATATGATGTCATCAACATAGACTTGTACTAGCAAAATGTCCTTTCCAGACTTTCTAATGAAAAGAGTCTTGTCAATGGTACCTCTAGTATAGCCATTCTTCAGAAGAAACTGAGACAGAGTCTCATACCATAGCCTAGGTGCTTGGTGCAACCCATATAGAGCTTTATCCAATTTGCACACATAGTTAGGGTGTTGTGGATCTTCAAATCCTGGAGTTTGACATACATAGACTTCCCTGTCTATATCCCCGTATAGAAAAGCACACTTGACATCAAGTTGGTATACTGTGAAGTCCTTGGATGCAGCATAAGGAAGGAAGATCCTTACTACCTCAAGTCTTGCAACTAGTGCGAAGACATCAGTATAATCGATTCCTTCCTCTTGAGTGTATCCTTGAACCACAAGTCTTGCCTTATTCTTGATGATCAAGCCTCTGTCATCTCTCTTGTTTCTGAAAACCCATTGGTGCCTATAGGTACTTGACCAGATGGTAGCAGACATAGGTTCCATACCTTCTGTCTCTTGAATTGAAGTAGCTCCTCTTGCATCAATTCAATCCAGCTACTATCTTTTAAGGCATCTTCTACCGTCTTGGGTTACATCTGAGATAGAAAGCATGAGTACAGGCAGACATTCCCTTGATGAGTTTGTCCTCTTGTTCTCACACCCTTAGATACATTCTCTATGATGTTCTTAGTTGGATGAGTGTTGTGATCCTAAGACGAGGAATCACTTCCAGTTGCAGAGATAGATCCTGGTTGGACATATTATGCTCAGGAACTAGAACACTTTGTTCAGCTGCCGTTTCAAAGTCATTCAATGAGGACTGATTGAATGAATGAGAAACATCATCAATAGTTTGTTGTGAACTAGTATTAACAGTTTCCTGTTCCTTCAAAATACTACCTCCTTCTGCTTGGTGTTGTGGTGGATCACCTGATGACTTTTAGGCTGAGTAGGTGACTCACTTGTTTAAGCTTCACTATTCCTTGATATAGTTAAACTATCGGATCTGTGAATAGTGAAGCTTTATGTATTGCAGCACTTGGAGAATTTGGTTTAGGCCTGGGAAGCTCAAACAGTTGATCATTAGCAGCAGCATCAGCATCATTTTGAGCACCTATTCCAACTGAAACATTTCACAAAGAGGGTTTAGAATAGTTTGGAAATAATTCTAAATCAAAGATATGATCAAGTCCATTCCCCCTAACATAAGGAGTGTGCTCATTAACAACTATATTGGATGACTCCTCACGTTGTTGATTCTTAATGTTGTATACTCTGTAGGCTTTGGAACTAGAAGAGTATCCAACAAAGATAGCATCATCTGACTTTTCAGCAAATTTTGCTAAATTGTCCTTTGTGTTAAGTATGGTACACCTCCTGCCAAAGGACCTTAGAAAGCCAATGAACGGTGGCATCTTGTTCCATAGCTCATAAGGGGTTTTTCCATGGGGCTTAACTACAAGAACTTGTTCTGCACGTAGCATGCAGTGCTGACTGCCTCTCCCCAGAATGTTAGAGGTAGCTTTGAATCAGCTAACATAGTTCGAGCAGCCTCAGTAAGTGTCCTATTCCTCCTCTCAACAACACTATTTTGTTGAGGAGTTCTGGGAGCACTATATTGTCTGGCAATCCTTTTGAGTTACAGAATGAGTCAAGAACGAGTTCTGATACTCAGTCCCTTGATTACTTCTAATTATTTTAACCTTGTGATCAATTGGTTTCTATTTTATGAATAAACGATTTTAATGTTTCAGTAGTTTCATCTTTAGTTCTTGAAAAGAATACCCATGTGAATCTTGTAAAATCATCAACTATCACAAGGCAATATGATTTCCTTCCAATGCTCATTATACGTATGGGACCAAAAAGATCCATGTGCAATAAGTGCAATGGAGTAGTGATAGACTTAACACATTTGGATTTATGAGATGTATTGTGGTTTCCCTTTCAGGCATGCAACACAGTTGTCTTTGTAGAAAAACTCCTTTTTAGGCAAACCATGTACCATGTTGTTTTTAGCCAATTTGTTCATTGTCTTAAAATTTACATGACACATACGTTTATGCCACAGTGTTGACTTATCACTATCAGCTTTGGAAAGAAAGCATGATACTTTACCCATTGGGGAAGCATTGTTCATATCAAGCTTGTACATATCCCCTTTCCTCGGAGATCTAAGAAGCACCAATTCCGGAGGAATTGTCATCCTTGGTTTGAGGATAATGCGCTCATGTTCTGTGAAAAGCATTTGGTGCTTTTGATCACAGAATTGAGAAACACTTAACAGATTGTGTTCAAGCTGTTTGACAAAGTTAACTTTGTCAACTGTTAACATACCATCGGATATACTCCCTCTGCCAGAAATATATCCTCCGGTCTTACCTCCAAACTGGACAGGACCTCCATCATAATGTTGAAATTGTTGAAGGAGATGTCTGTTCCCTGTCATCTGCCTGGAGCATCCACTATCTACAATCCAAATGTTGTTATTTTTGTCATATGGATGTCCCTACACATAAGATGAGATGATTAGTTTTGATTGGAAACCCAAGCTTTATTGTTCTTGGGTTCTTCCAAAGATAATGACATAATTGACCAAAATTTATGCATGGGGGTTCAATGAATGACTTCGAAGAAGAGGTTTGGGTTACAACATCTTCCCTGATCTTCCATTCCATCCCTTGGTTGATCATGGAGGATGAGCTTGTTGAAGCTTTTATAACTTGGCATTCTTCCGAAGCTTCTTTCTTTTCGGAATAAGCCTTCACCACCTTTTCTTTTGAAGCAGTCTTCTTCTGGGATGGTTTGAAGGGAACTCTTTTGTTCTTCTGAGTCTTGACAGCTTTAGCTTCCGAAGCCTTTTTCCTTTCAGAAGAAGAATCTTCTTCCGAAAGCAGCCTTGCTTCAGGAACAAGCTTTCCCTTTTTCATCACTTGAACCATTTGATATGGTCCAAATGAGAAACCTTCCCTGACTCCTTCCTTTATAACATTATTTGCATAATGTGTGCCAGCAGGATTGTAGTAATAATCTTTGGCCATGTGGTTTTGCAGACCACACATTATGCATGCAATGTTAGTCTTTTGGGAATTTGAGGATTGCTGTTTCTTGTTTTTTATCTTCATTAGCAACTTTTCCCTTTAACTTCTGATCATTTGGTAGGACAGGAGTGCTGGTATTACACCCCTTTCCCGAATCAGAGTTTTCAACCACTTGGAATCCAGCTAAGATGAATATACCCTTTTGCTTTGGGTCTATCTTAAGCTTGGACTCAGCCACTTCTTGGTAGTTTTTCTGGCTGCCTTAGCTCTACTTCTTCTGGCTTTGGTGGTCAGGGTTTGATCATCATTAGTAGGGGAGGGCACAGTTACCTGGTTCTTCCTTGTGATGGTCTCCATAGTTGCATCATTCTTTGACTCATGAGAAGGTGGGTCAACAGATGAAACCTCTTGCTCTTCAGTACCACACCTTGGTTGTCTTATAGACTCATAAGACTGTGGTGGACCAATTTCATTGGTTCCTAACTCTCCTTTGTTTTGGTAGCAAAGTTTTGAGTGAGAGGATGATGCAAGGATGGCTTGGAAGTTTTGCTCAGAAATAGCATACTTCTGGCTTGAGCCTTAGATATGACAAGCTGGGCTTGAGCCTTAGTCAATTTGGATATTAAATCCTTTATCTGAGTTTATAGTTTGTGTGTTCATGTTTTAATAGGGACATAGTTTTCTCTAACTCTTCAATTTTTCTTTAGTAGTCAGATTCAGCCCTTTTGAAGTCAGATTTCAAAACATTTAAAGACTTATATCAGATTTAATCTCCATATTGTAGTCCTGATACAATTTAACCTTAGCAATATAGGTAGGAGTACAGAGATGTTCATATACCTCATTTTCATCTGTTCCGGCCATGAGTGCTAGAGCAGGAGTCACATCCTGTACCATGAAGCTCCGGCCAACTTCTTGAGCCATTGCAGCTATTTCAGTTGACTTTCCGGTGGGCTTTGGTGTAGAGGATGTGTGGAGACCTGTGGGTTCCGGGTTGGACTTGGGAGCCTTGCATTCCCTTGCAAAATGACCAAGTTGGTTACAGTTGTAACATTTGGTTGGTTTTGTCAAACCCAAATTTGCTATTGACTAGATTCTGGGGAAATTGCCTTCCAGTTCTCTTAAAGAACTTCTTTGCTTTGTAGGTTAGAAGAGCCATTTGTTGGACTATGTCCATAATTCCATGTCATCCGGGCTGAAACACTCTAGATCATCAAAACAGTATTGATAATCACTTCAGTGTCCACTTCCTGAGACAAAAGCACAGCTGTCCTAAAAGGAGCTTTGCTGAGCTTGTTAAGACCTTAGAGTCTCAAGAAATATGATGTATGGCCCAGAAGAACAAGATGGCTACTGGGTGTAAGTCAGGTATTATTGAGGCTGGGAGATTCTTGAGTCTTTAGCAACCATTAAGGCGTTGCTAGCAGGAAGGCTCAAGGGTCTGCTTGTCTGATGACCCCTCTTACTTTCCATTTCCAAACGGTAACCATCAAGGATCCCATAGAGTTCGGTCATGGTGAGTGTATTCAGATTTTCTATTCTCTTGATAGAGACATAGTAAAATGTCCACTCATTGGGTAATGCACTCATGAACTTTCTTGTAAGGTCTCTGAGTTCATGAGCAATTCCCACAAATTGAAGGGAAGAAATGTGATCCATGTACCTAAAATATTGCTAGCTAGGAGTCTCTCTAGCAACATAGGTGAAGTTCTTGAACTGCTGCTTCAGTGAGTCCTTCTTGGAGTCATTTGAGCTTGAGTACATTTGAGCAAGCGCGTCAAACAGTTATTTGGCACACTGGGAGTGTTCGAACCCCACCATGATAGAGTTTGGAATTGTAGTCATAAGAACAGTCATAGCGTTGCTGTCAATGTCAAGCTTCTTCCTGTCTTTATCAGAGTAATCTTCAACAGCTTTCTCGATCATGGAACGATTCCACCAGCTACTTTTGCCTATACGGGCCATTGACAATGGATTGCCACATTTTGCTGTCTTGATATCTGAAGAACAAAGTCTGAAGAACAAAGACTGAAGACAAAGACTAAAGACCAAAGTGATCAGTAGTTGTCACAACAGCTGAAGTTACCAACTTCAGTAGTTGTGATAGTTTCCTTTCAGTACTTGTAATTTACTTTTCAGTAGTTATAGTTTCAGTAGTTTAGTTTCAGTAGTTTTATGTTTTTGTACTTAAGCATTCTCTGAGATGTAATCAGTAGTTGAGAACATTCTCATTAGTTTGCATAGTTTCAGTAGTTTGAATAATTCTATTACATGTTACTATCAAGTGACATCAGCAGACGTCACATATCCTATATAAGAATGTTGACCTAATTGTAAATGTGACATTGAGCCACCACGAAAGCATATGAATGAAATATCTCTTTTACACAATACTCTTTTTCTATAACCATTTACTGTTACATTGAATATCAATTGTGTTCTTGTGAATTATTTAATTCGTTGTTCGTACTCCGCTGCAATACTCTATAATCAATCAAACTTAGATCACTGATCCTAACACTCAATTTAGATGAAGTAGACTCTTTTACAAGAGTTGATAATAATATAATAAGTAGTAAAGGAGCACACAAAAATAAATTTTCAAGGCACTTGTATATCTTACTTCTCAACTCAAGATATTACAAGACTCTTACAAGCATGATATATGAGTTACAATAAGAGACTATATATACTAGATCGTACAGCCGGATATACTTTGATACCAGCTAGAAACCTAAGACTAAAGCATATACTACAATGCTAAAATTAAGTATCTTAGATAAAGTATTGTCTAAGATATGGTAGTCATGACATGTCCATGACTTACCTTTTCTCACCAACTAAAGATTTCAACTGTACTAACATAAAAGGTAAACAGTGGATTAAAGTATGGTCAACTGCATCGCTTTTGAGAAAACGCCATGCAGTATCTCAGAGATTTGCAGCGAAGTGTCACGCAGGCCATACTTATGTCCACTGGATAATAGCATGATTTCCGAAGGTAAGTTTGCTTCGGAAGAACAAGTTCTTCCAAACCCACTTATACTTCGGAAGTGGCTTCTATACTTCCGAGGATTGAGGACTTCTGTGCTTCGGAAGTTGATTTCAGATCTTTCTTTCTATGTCTTAAAATTCGGAAGTAGGTTCTTTATCTTCGGAAGTTAGAACTTTTCCTTCGGAAGTAAGCTTTACACTTTGTCTTCGGAAGATCTCCTTTTTCCTTCGGAAGTTCCACACTTGGCTTCGGAAGTCCTTTATTTGTTGTACCAAAATCTTCTAAGTGACTTGGTTTTGGTTGCATCAGCCTTTCTACATCCGACACCATCCATTATGGACATTAGATTAATTGCTCCATTTCACTGATGATTTCATATTAATGTTCTACCTTAAATGTTGTTATGTTCAAGTTCATTATGTTCTACACTTTCTATATCATCCTAATTTAATGAAACTTCTTTAATTGTGATGAACTAATGGTATGGTTAAGGTTATTTTAATGTTATGGTTATTGGGTAAACTTTGGATGGGTAGTATCTATATTTGAATTGGAAATTATAAACTTATGATTTCCAATTGTGAATGTCATACCAAGTTAAAAAATGTATAAACTAACTTCCATCATAAAACAGTTCTGCATAATAAATCATATCAGTTTAACTTTCTTATCATTTTCGTGTTCCCTTTTAATAGTGTGAGAAATCTACGGTAATTGTAGTGGTTTCTAAAAATAATGGTGTTAGGATCGTTTTTGTAAAGAGTACTAAGGGATTCTGCGTAAGACCAGATCAAATTGTGCGGAATCCTATTTGATAGGCAATCCAATAAGTGGAACGAAAACTTGAGCGATCTAACGATGAAACAAACGTTAAGAATTGAGTAGAAATCGATAAGGAACGAACTATGAAGTTGGATAGGCTTGTTAGGGCGCTATGGACGTCTAGGGTTTATGAATATTCGAAGTCACCATTTTTCCACAAATTATGTGGTATTTATAACTTTTCAATTTCATTCGTACGACTGAACATTAGCATGGTTTTAGTCGTGCGACTGACTCATGCGGTTGATTCATACGCACGACTGAAGGTTCAGTTGTGCGACTGAATCAATCTTATGTCTTTGTCATACAACTGATCCAATCTCCTGGTTTAGTCCTGCGACTGGTCCATACGTATGATTCATTTGTGTGTAGGTCCATAAGTATGGTCCATTAGCATAAATAACCACCCAACTAAGCTGAGCACAGTTCTTAATGATTATTGACTTAGAACTGTGTACAAAACCTCAAACGTATATATTATCTTCATACATATGTATTACGCTAAATACAATAATATTATGAAATACTCAAAGACAAATAAACATCAAAATGCATATCATATTTCAATAAGTAGTCATATTACATATGTGTAAGAAATGAAAGACTTTACACTAAAGAACATAAACTAGGAACATGATGTATCAACAAACTCCCCCTTCGAACTAGTTTATCCTATTTTCAAACATTCTTCACATGCTCTTGGAATTTCTTGTACTTCTCTTCTTTGGTGACTCCAGCATGGATCTTGCGTGACATAGAACAGTAGCCACTTGTATAGAGTGTAAACATTTTTAGCACACTAGTTTGTAAGCCACATTGGGTCATATACCCTGACAGTCTCGATCTTACCTTCCTTGTTCAGAACTATGACCGCTTCCCCCATCCTCTAGTCGTAACACCACCATTTGAAGTGTGGAGTGAGTTCCTGAGGATCTCCCGTAAAGGAATCTTAGACATGTGCGTGGGGGACTCCACTTCAACACCACCATAGGCCTTCCGGATGTAGGATCAACTTCAGTCTTATGAATGAACCTCTTAGGTTGTTGAGGTCTAAAGTTCACCCATCTGTGTGGTTTTCTTTATTCAATGATGTCCAAACCATCCCAACATCTTCATCAAGTATGCATACAACATATCTATACAGGCCAATCTATTTAGCTCAAAACAAGGAAGATTCTTCAGATCATGTGTATATCTGAAGTACTCAATCCCCTTCTCTCGTTTAACAGCATATACATCCAGATCTTCAAAATAGGCCAAATTGATGATCATGCATGACACTTTCTAATGTCTCTTTACTCGGTAAAGTTGGTGTAGGCATTCAGCTTGGAGGTGCATATTGTGCCTTCATCTCTGATAACGAAGCAACCTATTCAGCCTTCCTTAGATCAATATTAGCATGTGTAGCTTGGGCTTTACTTTCATCCTTTGCTTTCTCTTTCTCTATCTCATCTAGCTTGTCAAAAGTATCACTACCAAATGTTCCCCCAAGCCAGAGATAACATTGCCCTTAGGGTCAGTGTACTGAGGATAGTAATCAGACGTGACATCCTCGATCTCTATTTCCTCCACACCTTGTAGATCTTCGTCACTCAATACATATACGTCTGGAGCATCTTTGACAATCTCATTTGGAATTAGCGAAACATATCTGTGAGCTGCTCGTCGGTCAGGTCGTGGATGATTTCTCCTTCCTTCAGAGTGTAGCTCATAGACCTCTCACAATCACTTGCAAATCAAGAATCATAGTAAGTTGAGTCTTGACTTGATGAAGGGGAACGACATCATAATCCTCAGTTTGTGGAACTTCATTATTTCCTTGATCGTGTGTCTCTTCAGTTGGAGCTATGGAGGACAAGGCCCTTTTGGTGCGCCTTTACTTTGCTGCTTGATTTGAGGCTGATGCAACACCTTCTTGATCATCCTCCTCCTCATCATCATCTCTTTGCCCTTTCCACTTCCTCTAGCTTCCTCGTCATCATCATCTTATTCTGATTCGTCATTCGTCAAATCATCACCATCATCTCCATCATCCTTAATCTTTAGGGGCTCACCGTTTGTTCCCTTCAACCTCAACATAAGCTTTTTGCTTTTTTTCTCTAACCCCTTGATCGCTTGACGTATTCCATCACAAGCTCATTTGAGGTTTCAGGGCATGGTGAGCTTGAACTAAATCTCTCTCATGAGCAACGTCTTCTTTGTAAGCTGATCTATCTACTTGCCTTGTACGGTATTGACCGCCATCAGCTGATTCATTTGGTTGGCTCTAAGAATCTGTCACTAGCAGTTTGAGCACTAGTCTGTTTAGGCTTTCCAACTGAATCTCTAACATAACAATGGGTAGAGTAGAGCCCTATGTAGGTGGGAATTGGATGGATGTGCCAGCTTGGGGAGTAAGGGTGTAGTGGTGGATGTGGTGTAGATGGCAGTAGGAATGGAAGTGGATTGTGGTGGAACTCATTGGGTATTATGGGTGAGGTAGGTATGGATGTATGAGTCGTGGTGGGAGTGGTGTTGTAGTAGAGGCAGTAGTGATGTTAGTATGGGGAACAATGGTGGTGGTGTGGGGAACAATGGTGGTGGTAGTGGCTGTGGTGGTGGAAGAACTAATTAAAGTAATCCTCTGCCTCTTACCTTTCTTGCCATAGGGTTGGCCATCCTCTTCCTCCTAGAACCCTTGGCTATCGGGGCTACCCTTGAGCTAATTGGCTGGTCGGGTGTGTATGTCGGATATGTGACATCAATGTCACCACCTTTAGTACCAGCTTGGGGTCCACCAACCACCTCTTTCCCCTTCTCGGTAGCCACAACCCGGTTCCTGAATCTCCTGGTGAGAGGCTCATCATCACACTCATCCTTTTCATCAACCAAGAACTCCTCGTGGAAAGCAGCTTGCTTAGATCTATGAGGAACATATGCAGTACCGTGTGCAGGTGGTGGAGATATCATAGACGGTCGGTGGCCTGTGATTGATTGGGTTCAGTATCTCCACCACCATGACCATCATCATGGTCATCATCATCGTCGTCATCTTCTTTAGTAGGAACCACTATGGGCTCAATGTGTGAGTCACTGTCATCGTGACCCCACTTCTGACTAGAGTGCGCCACAGTTTGATTGTGCATTCTGTCTTACATCCCTAGTTTACTTTGTTCTCTAACTTACAACATGAATTGCCATATTTTATATACATATGTATTGCAAACAATGGAAATCTCACCAACATTTTATATACTTATGTACCGGACACCATTTTTCTCTTTAGAGATTCTGTTGGTTTCAGGTTCAACTCAGGAAACACAACTTCTTCTGCTTGCATTTTCTTCTTCTTCTCAAGGGGATTAATAACAGTCTTATCTTTTTTCATGCATATTGTCTTTAATGAATTGAAATTTTCCGTCCTTCTAAACATTTTAAGAATTGAAATTGATCAGTTCTAGTTGAGCTAGTTCTTTTAAGTCATGGATCTCCAGGGCATTTACAAGAGATGAGTACTCTGTAAAGAATTGGACTAGCCCGGAGATCCTTTTCACCATGAACATATTCCCATGCTGTCATACTTCCATGCAATTATTTTATGCTCAACTTTGCCTTTGGGAGTAGACACTCCTTTGATTAACTTAGCAGTGGTTAATCCTTCTTGTAGTTTTAACTGAGAGGGTTCTGCAAACCATTCAGGGTATATTTGTGAACTACAGGAGCCACAATTCTTGATCTTTCTGGTTTAGTAGCATGTCTTGAGCAGTTACTATAGATACTGGCTTCTTGTCTAGGATTTCTTCTTCTAATTCTTGAGCATAGCTTTCTTTTCATTAATATTTGGAGAGTAGTAGCCCTAATGAGTTTGTTTTCATATTCCCAATCTCCTTCTTGTGAATCCTTGGCTTGAAAGATAATCCTTCATTTCCTTATCTGACATGCAATAAGGATCATGAAATAGAGGTTTAGGAGTTGGGGTTGATATCTTCATGGATGATAGTTTAGGTAGAGGAACCTTCTTGAAAATGATCTTTCATACTCAGTTGAGGTTGATATTTTCACAGCAGACACTTTTGGCACAGGAATCTTTCTCATGACTGATTTTTCATACTCAGTTTCGAAGTTTGGATCCAGTAGCTTATTCACCTTTTCTTCTTCTTCCTTCATTCCTTCATATGTCATGCCAAAGACTTCATCTGGATCATACCCATGATTGATCAAAAACATTTCTTTTATCATTAGGTAATCAGTTTGAGCCTTTGACACCATTTCTTCCATAGGTTGTTTTGTTTTCATAGGACTACCTATATGAACATCCTTTTCAGCATCATAACCTCCAACTATCTCTCATTTTTCTAGATCAAAAGTAACAACTTGTTTCTTTAACTGTGCTTGAGCCTGCTCATCTTCTTCCGAATTTTGCCACTGCAGCAAGACTTCTTGGGCATTTGCTTTAGCTTTCTTTGCTGTTTCTTCTTCTTTCATGGGTCTTTTTTCATCACCATTCTCAGATAAGTATGTCCTCTTTCTGATATAAGATTGAAGTGGAGGACCTGAAGAGGATTCAGCTTGTTTCATCTCCTCGGGCAATTTTTCAGCCTCTTTTTGTATGTTTTCTTGATCATCATCCTCTTTTTCTATTTATTTTTCATTCTTTTCCTTTTTGTTTTCACACAATTCTCTTATCATTTCTTTTTTTTCTTCAGAGAGTGCCACAACAGGTACAATCTGCATACTTAACTCTTTCTCCAAAGGAACTGGAGATTGAAGAATGACTACAACAGGTTTAGAATCCCAAAAATCTTTATCTATTGTGAATTCTTCAGAAGTGACGCTATCCAAAGCACTGATTAATTCTTCAAATTCAGCTTTCTCAGTTGAGTAGCCTCTAATGCCCAGAATAAACCACAATTTCTAAGCTTGGCTCCTTATTCTTGTTAGGATTGCATCTTCTCCTTGTTCAACATTCTCAGAGGAAGATTGTTTCTTATCATCAATATCTTTTTCTTAATCATTTTTGTTTTCTCCAGTCATAGAACTTCTTTGTATTTAAATGAACTTTTCAAGTTTAGAGATCCTTTTAGTTTGAGTTTCAACTTGACTTTGGAGATTAGAGATGATTTCAGCTTGTTCTTCGATAATGTTCACTTGCTCTTCCATAGCTATAGTTTGAATGGAAAGAGTGTCAACATGGCCACTCACTTCTTCTCTTGAATGATTCAGGGCAGCTTTCAAGTAGTCAATCTCTTTCTCTTTCTCTCTCTCTTTCTTTTCGGCTTCATATTTTTCTTTTAGTTCTTTTAATTCATACTCCTTTTCATCAAGCTCTAGAATCCTATCATCAATGATTCTAGCTCTCCTATTTAGTATTCTTTCCATCCTTTCCACCTTTTGTAGGAGCTCGTATATCAACTCAACTTTTTCATCAGGCCTGTTTATATTAGATTCAGCAAAGCTCTTTAAGGGAGTAGTGTGAAAAGTTGCTCTCTTTAAATGCATTTGAGCATGTTGATCCTTCTCATCTAAAGATGATTTGGATGCTTTGAAGTGCTAGTTGAGTCTCCAAATTCAGTTGGGTTATCATAGGTGGGCAATGGTGGTGTGGTGATGTTGGTGAGTGATGAGGTGGTGATGTTGGTGAGTGATGAGTTGGTGATATTGGTGATTGATGAGGTGGTGATATTGGTCATTTATGAGGTGGTGATATTGGAGATTGTTGTGGTGTTGGTTGTGGTGTTGGTTGTGTTGTTTGTTGTGGTGTTGGTTGTTATGTTGGTTGTGGTAATGGTTGTTGTGTTGGTTGTGGTGATGGTGGTGGTGTTGGTTGTGGTGTTGGTTGTGGTTTGGTTGTGGTGTTGGTTGTGGTAATAGTGGTGCAGGTTGCTCATCAGCAGCCTATTTTTGTCCTTGATCTTCTTGATTTATCTGTTGAATCATCCAAGGAAGAAGAGGTGAGTGAGCTCCACTGTAAATGTTTCTCGGATCCCTCTTCTTAATGTACTTGTATGATCTTGCATCATAATAAGGAATATCAAGCACAGGTCCCTTAGTAGAAATATCTGGAAATGCTTCATGTATCAAGCACTGAATGAATCTTGGATTCATCAAGAACTTGTATCTTCTCACCTCTTGTATGTTTGAAGTCAGGCCATTAAAAACATAGGCATACATATTGAATGGCCTATTTGTGCACAGTGCACAGATTGCTGGAAGTGGTGATTGGAATATCATTCCATCCTGTTTTTCTCTTGGATAAGCAGTGCTGAAACATGTGGATTACAAATCTCCAAGGCAGATCAACCAATTCTTTAACATTTGTTTAGCTTCAAATCCTCCTTCATAACCAATCTCAGCAAAGAATGTGGTTATTTCATCATCATCCAGCTCTAGAGGCGCATTAGCATCATCACCAAAATGCAATCATCTTCTAATAGATCTTTAGAGATGCTCAGAGTGTGATCATTGTCAATTCTTCCAACTAGAGTTCTAACACCTTCTGCTTCAATTACCTTAGCTGAATTCCAGAAAGACCTAATGAGGTTCTCATAGATGGGTCTAACAGTGATAGCATAAGCTACCCTTGTTGTTGGGATGAATCTGATAGTATCTCAAGTCTCTCAGCTTCTGGCACATGAGGTTTTAAATAACCGCTGACATTATGGAGCTTAGTCCATGAAAGATTTGCCATATAATCTGCATAAAAGACATGTGTGTCAGTTTTAATTAGAACTCATGTGTATCATTTATCAGTTTGACATTAAATGGTCAAAGATGAACTTTTGACATTACCGTATCATTTGTGTCACATAAAATGGTGAATTTGTTGTTCAACAATCACAATTTCTATGTTTGAACCATTTTTTAGATGTTATTTCATTGATTTGTTACACATTTTCATTTTTCATCATGCTCTGTTCTTGCACCAAACATGACTATAAAGGTTTTCATAATGAGTAAAATTTCTATTAGTTTGCATGTTCATTGAAGTCGAAAAGGTGTATTATATACATCAATAAATTGAATTTTGTGTCTTTCATTCTTGTTTGATTTAGGTTTGACAGTACGAAAGTTTGGTCTTGATGAAATTTTTGGAAATTTCACCTTGTTTTCGATGCAATTGTAGTTTCAGAATTGATAAAAAGAACAGGTTGAATAGAATCATACAAAAATCTTTGGTTGTTTATCATGAAGATGATCGAAGTGGTGTACTGTGTATTTGCGCTCGTCTCACTATGTAGCAAATGTGGAAGTGTAAATTTTGAAGTCTTTTGGTCATCCGCATTTGTTAACTGTAGCAAATGTGGAATACAAAAATTTGAACTTGTGATTTTATGACATCTGCATTTACACACTATAGCAAATGCAAAATTTTGTTACTTCTGTATTCTTCTATCCGTGTTTGTGCACTGTTGCAAATGCGGAATAACTAAGTTCATCAGCATTTGGTCACTGTAAGAAATGCGATAGAATAAAATCCACATTTACTTGATCATCATTCATTGACAAGAGATTAATCACAATTATTTCTACTTGAACATACATGAGCATTGAAGATGTGTATCCACAAATACGGATGAATAAAACAAATACAAAGTGTAAATTTCATCCGTATTTGACAAATGCAGCTGAACACTTAAAAGTTTATCCGTATTGACTAATGCGGTTGAACACTTGAAAATTAATTTATTTGCATTGACAAATGCGGTATAACAATTTTTTGTTCCGCATAGGTTTGAACACCCAAATTTCATGTATACTTGTAACACACTAATGCGGTACAGTAAAATCATTGTCCGCATTAGTTTCACTTGAAAATAAAAGGCTACCCATATTGGTTTAAGCATGGGTTACCTTCACCCGCATTAACCAATGTACTTACCTGCATTAACTTTTGAACTTAATCAAAAGTTAATGTGACTAAATTGGTTTTTCATATTATGAAGAACTGTCATTGATTGATTTTCTTATGAAGTTGACTATTAAAATTGTGAATTCTTGTTGGATTGACTTGTATGTCACAAGTGATACAAGTTCCTAATTTTAACTAATCTTGGACTTTTCATGCTTTCAAGAATCTGCATAAGCTGAGATACAATGATATAACTTTTTGGAACAACACCAAAATTCTTTTTGTTTTGTTTTGAAAGTAAGTTAAGCTAGTAAACAAAAATATGGACTTACTCAAAAATTTTAAATTACTCCCCTAAATTATATATCAAAGATTTAAAAACTTTTTGAATTTTATTATGAATATTAATAATGAAGAGAATTATATCTTTTATTAGGATCATATCAGTCATACATTACACATGTGCATCCTTTATGATTAAATGGATATGTTTATGAACATGATGATTGAAGGCATGTTTGTCATCTTAAACTCATATGAGGTTGATATTCTGATGCAAATGATTTTTATCATGTTTTTGGTTGATTTAATTATTCAATGTGTACCTCACACACACAATCATGGAATGATCAACCATCCTTATACAATGCATGGTAGAACTTTTTCACAACTTTTCATACCAGGTTACTTAAGTTATAAGAACTCATTTTCACTGATCCTCATTGGGATTCTTTTACTTTGATCCTTTTCATGACGATCCTCATGGGATTCTTTTCACTTCACTTTGGAAGGTGATCCATGATGGGATTCTTTTGTTCATTCACTTGGAATGTATTACATTTGTAGATTCATCCAATTTGGATATGTTCCTCATTGGGAATCTTTTGGATGAGGACATCTGCACTATGTGCATGTTTCATTAGGTCTTTGCTCAGCAAAAGAAAGATGAAACTCATGTAGGTGAAAGAGATTCATAAAGTATCATTACCTGGTATGTTTAGGTTATACACACACATGCACTCACATAAGCCAATACATACCTGTACTTTGTGATGAGTGTTTCACTATTAAATAAGATTTTAATTCATCACTGCATGTATCTTCTCTTCCAAGTTGAGCGTACTAACATATATGTGGTAAGTCATGACAGTGTTGCAATTTTTTGAAACTAAGCACAACGAATGTATAATGACTGTAATTATATCATTTCCCAAAGATTCTTTTCTTCATCAAAATTGATTTCTTTTTGTGGTTTTCTGATGTTTTTAATTTTTTGATGTTTTTCATGGTTTTACTCAAGGTTAATCATGCCAATTGACTGAACCAGAAATTCAAACCTACCAGGATCAAATGCCTTGGTAAATAAATCAGCTAATTGATTTTCAATTGGTACATGAATCAATTTGATTAATCCTTTTTCAGCACAATCTTTCAAAAAGTGATATCTAATTTCAATATGCTTTGTTTTTGAGTGCTGGATTGGATTATTAGTTATGAAAACTGTTGGATTCTTTATGCCCAATACACATAGAATATTGATGTGGTTAGTACGTATTGATTCAAGTCGGGTCATACCCAATAACAAGCTTTCAAACACTAATATATAATATTTAATGATGATATGATCATGCAATGAATAAATACACCAATTTAGAAAATGGGTTTCTAAATAAATGCATATGAGATAAAACAACTTATAAGGATACTTTGTTTATGGACATTATTTGTAATGTTATTTAAGTTGGTTAAATAACATCAAATAATAATTATAGTGTGTGTATAAGTTATATAATTAAGAGGTTAATTAGATAACTTATATGTATGATTAATAAAACATTAGTGAATATTTTGGGGGGGGGAAACCCCAAATTAATTCAAGGTTCGGCCGCCCCTCATAGGGGTTGATGGCCGCTTGTTTTAGTTGAGTTGTTTTCTTGAAAACACACACACACACCGTCTCTCACTCTCTCTCTTACATGCAAACACTCCAAGAAGCTCTCCTCTTCTCCATTATTGAAGAACATTCAGCTGAAAAAAGGGTTTTGAGCAGCTCTCTTGACGTTTTTGGTGTTCAAATACCTAGCAACTAAGTGTCTTGCTTGAGGCTTGTGGGTATACTAGCTTGAGGACACCTCTCCTTGGTGTTTTGGCCATTCAAGAAGCTTCTTTTTAATAATCCAAACTCGTTTTCTACAGCCCTACAAAAGGTAGTTTGTATCTTTTGTTTTTGGTTGTTTATTCTTATTGATAGCTAGTTCACACACATATAAATGATCCTTATGTTCTTGGGTTTGTTTGTAACTTTATAATATGAAGATGAAACCCAAAATTTCAGTTCATTAACTATGTTATAAAGCTTGTTTTCACTGCGTTTTCACAAAGTTTAAATGGTTAAACTATGCATCTTGTTCTAACAAACCCCAACATTGGCATCTAGAGCGGATATGTAGATGACTAGTTTCATTTGTCCTTGAAATTTCGTTTTGTGGGACTTTACAACCCCTTTAGGGGCTGCTATGTTCATGTATTATGAATCCCCAAACTTTCAAAGTATATCACACATGCTTGTGATTAAACTTTGAAAGACATGTAAGATGTATTGTTTGTTTGTTTGTTTGCACAAGATAAAACCCGAAATTTCAGTTTGTGTTGGCTGAAATTTCGTGGGTTTTAGGTGGGGATTCATTGTTGTTTTGGATGATATGATCATTGTTCTTTATGGTGCACAACCTAGCCCTTGACCTTGTGTTATTTGGATGTTTGTAATGGTTGTATATTCATTCAATTGGGTTATATAATCTTTATTTGTGCTTGGTTAAAGTGTAATTTATTTTTTATTGGGTTGTAATAAATAGATTAGGTACTTTTCATTTTACTAGAAATCTTGTATTAGGATATAATATCTTGTAATATCAAGATGTACGCGTTAGAAGCACAAAGGGAAGACACAAGAAACATGGAACATTTGGATGCGATTTCAAGTGGGAGGTTCATGGAAGCCTTTTGTGTTGTGTTTTGTCCCTTAGGAATGTCCTATGGTCCACACTTGTGATGGCAAACAAGTGTGGCCACTTTAGATGCTATGGTTATGCACTAACATTTGGTTGATTCTTGGTTGTTTGGTTATGCTATTATGGTTGATTACTTATATATGATGTTTGCTTAACAATCCTTTTCATGATCATAACAAACTATCTAAATGGGCATTAATCATTAAAAGGTAATAAAAGGTTATTAAAATTGTTTAATAATTTCAAATATTAAAAGGGGTTTTAATCAATGTACCATAGGGTATCTTGTTTTGAAAACATACAAATATGTAAACATAATGTTTTCTAAACTTGTATTATAATATCTCTAAATTTAAAAAAAAAATAAGATCAACACCGTCCTTTTACACAACACTTGAATCACTCGGGAACTCTTAGGGATAAAGGTCACCTAACCATTTTGAGGGAACTTGTGACTGGAGGTGAGAATGCCATATTCATGGGATAAAGGTCACCTAACCGCTTATTTTTGCAAACTCACATGTGTGTGTAAGTAGGGTGTCTTGATTTGCAAACCATGTCAAATGATCACCTACGATATGGGTTTCAAATGGGGTTGATGGGATTAACATGCCGACTTTACATATGATGTTTCAAGTCGATCCCATACCTCTAGAAGTTGCAAATGGTTGCAATCGTCAATCGTTGACCACCTTACTAATTTAAATCATAGGATAAAGGTCACCTAACCACTATTTAAATGTAATGATGGGTTCTAGATTTTAATATGAAAATGACCTTAAAAGGTATTAATTATTAAAATAACAATATCGAAAATACTAAAATTGATCTTTGTTAATTTTGTAGATGGCCACCAATAATTATGAAAATCATGATAATTCATCCACGTCCGCCCAATCTTTACGAGCAATTCTCCAAATGGAACGTCCGAACCATAACAATTTTATCGATTGGTATCGAAACTTGAGAATCATTCTCAAGCAAGAGAAACGATCATATGTTTTAGACGACCCTGTCCCCGATCAACCTAGTGAGGATGATGAGGAGGCCTATAATGATTGGATAAAGGACACTGAGGACTCTGTCCAAGTGTCTTACCTTATGTTGGCAAGCATGACTCCGGATCTCCAGAAGGAGTATGAGCATCATGGAGCTTATGACATGATAACCCAACTGAAGGAAACGTTCCAACAACAAGCGACGGTTGAGCGCTTCGAAACGGTTCGAGCGCTCCATGCATGTTGTATGGACGACAACCAATCAGTTTCATCTTATGTACTTAAGATGAAAAGTCACATTGACCGCCTCGAAAGGCTAAACTGTCCCGTCTCAAAGGAATTGGCCACGGATTTGATCCTCAATGGCCTTACAAAAAGGTTTAAGACGTTCTGTTGAACTAAAACATGAATGCTTGGGACAAAAGCATTGGTGAGCTTCACTCTATGCTCAAAACGGCCGAGGCGGCCATGGGTAAAAGGATTTTGCCCGTTCTCACCATCAATGAAGGTGGGAACAAGAAAAGGTGTTAGGACCTGGTATTTGAATGAAATACCTAGTAATCCTATTTGATTGGTGATCCAATCAGTGAAAACACACAAAGAATCAATCAAGAATTGAATCTAATGTTAGAAGTCGATTGGGAGTCGATCTAATGTGTTCTGTGAACTTGGAGAACGAATTGGGAGGCTTCTGGACGGCTAGGGTACGTCTGAAATTGTAATTAAAGAATGCTCTCTTTTTTCCATGAATTGGGTTGTATTTATAGGTTAGTATTGTTCATCATGTGACTGAACCATTAGTATGGTTCATTCGTGCGATTGAACCATGCGGTTGATTCATCCACACGACTGAGTGTTCAGTCGTGCAACTGAGCCAATCTTATGTTACAATCATACAACTGATCCAGTCTCCTGGTTCAGTCGTGCGACTGAGTCATTCGTATGAAGTTATTCATGCGTATGGTCCATTCGCATGGGCCACTCGCATGAGAACTTCATTCTGTTAAATTTGAATGTATTAATTAATTAATATAACATTATGTGTAACAATTCAAACAACCACAAACCTAATTAAACAATTCAACGTCGACTCATTAATGAAATATTAAACATTATAAATAACAAACAAACAATATCATTTCATTAATCATTCCAAGCATTACCTCAGAATCAGACAAACAAGATCTATTACATTCATATCATGATCTACGGACATACATGTATCAACAAACTCCCCCTTGGACCTAGATCTCTCTAATCTCTTGTTTTCTGCATAACCTCCTTGTATTTCTTGTACTTCTCACCTTTTGTGACTCTCGTGTGAATCTCAAGCGCGAAGCAGAGTCGTATAACGTTCTGGAACTGGAGGGCTTGTACAATATCTTGCGTATCATAGAACAGTGGCCACTTGTATAATGTATAGACATCATTATCCGACAAGTTTGTAAGCCACATTGGGTCGAATACCCTAATCGTATCCATTTGTCCCTCTTTGCTTAGGACTATGACCGCTTTAGCTGTTATCCAATCGTAGTACCACCACTTAAAATGTGGAGTGAAGTCCTGTGGCATTTCCCTGAGTGGGATTCTTGACATTGTGCGTGGAGGATTCCACTTCAACACTATCTTGGGCTTGCCAGTAATGGCATCAATCTCACCTTCTGATATACCTAGTAGGCTGTTGGGGTCTGAAGTTAACCCATTTGTGTGGTACTCCTTCTTTAGGGCAGCCTCAAACCAGCCTGACATCTTCCTCGGTTCAGCATACCAAAGCTTTAGCTTAGCCAGCTATTTGAGCTCAAAACCTGGTAGAGTCTTGAGATCATGTCGGAATCTGAAGTACTCTATGTCCTGTTCTCTCTTAAGAGCATAAGCATTAAGATCCTCAAAATACGCCCATGCTATGATCCTTCCTGATACCTTGTGATGTTTCTTGACTCTGTAGAGTTTGGCGTAGGCATCCTTCTTTGGTGCAGCAGGTTGGGCTCTAATTCTTCAAAACATGCAGCCCACTCAGCCTTTCGAATGTCAACATCATCATTTGAGGCTTGGGCTGTTCCTACTGCTTTCTCTGTTTCTTGCTCCATCTTGTTCAACACCTCAAAAGTATCGCTGACAAGGGATTCACCCACATTGGGGACCACATTACCGTCATTGTCAGCGTACTGAGGGTAATCCTGGTAGTGACATCTTCGATCTCGAGTTCATCAACATCGTTGAGTTCTTCGTCACTTGTCAAATCGCATGTCGGAGCATCTTTCACTATCTCATCTGGATTTAGCTTGAAAAGCTCTGTGAGTTGCTCGTTTGATAGGTCATGAATTATTTCCCCTTCTTCAGTGGTATAATTCACTGACCTCCTAACATCCCTTGCAGATCAAGAATCATTGTTAGCTGAGTCTTGACCTGCTGAAGGGGAGCAACATCAAACTCATCTCTTTGGTAATTTGGATCTGTTTGATTTAAACATTCAACACATAAATCATTACTAATTAATCAAACAAAAATGCATTAACTTAATATAAACATTCAATACATCATTTTCAATACAGGATTCAAGTACAAAAGTAAATAAATACATAAACATCTAGTCTTTACTTTTATCCTGTATCATCGTCTCGTCACTTGGAGGAGCAGAAGTAGAAGCAGGTTGGTCTTGTCTGTTCTTTGACCTTTACTCTTGACCTGAAGCAGAGGCCGATGCAGCTGCATCCCCTCCTTCTGCTTCATCATCATCGTCCTTCTCCTCTGTCCTATCTCCTTCGGTTTCCTCATTTTCCTCTGTATCACTCTCATCATCCTCATCACCATCTTCATCATCATCATCTCCATCCCCTTCCTTGATCTTCAAGGGATCCTCCTTAGATCCTTTCAGCTTTAACATGATAGTCTTCTATGCCTCCAACTCCTCTATTTTCTTGCTTGATGTGACACTATGTGCTTGGAGTTGGGCTATCTCATTGCTCCAGCAGCCATCTGTCGGCCTGCTCCTCTAACTCGAGCCTGCTCTGCAATCTGGTGAGATTGTGTAGCAGTCTGGTCAGTAAGCTGGCGGATCTGGGCGCCTTCTCCTCATCTGCAGCCAGTAAGCGCATCACCATCCTTTTGAGCACAGACATTGTTCCTCTACCCCGATTGGAGGTAGAGGTGATCCATAAGTATGTGAGGGATGGTTGAGGTCCTGCTTGGTGTGAAGTGGTGGTGGTGGTGGCTGTAGTGAAGATAGGTCTGTGAAGTGGTGGAGGTGATGTGGGAGTAAAGGATATGGTGGTGGATGGAATCTGTACTGTGGTGGGAGGTAAAAGGTGGCTGTGGTAGCTGTGGTGGATGCGGTGGCTGTGATGGATGTGGTGGCTATGGTGGCTATGGTAGCTGTGGTGGATGTGGTGGCTGTGGTGGTGACGAAGGTCAACCGACGCTTCTTCTTCTTCTGACCATGGGGCTTAGCCATCCTCTCCTCCTCGCGTCCCTGTTGAGGTGATGCTCCCCCTACAACCCTGCCTGCTGACCCCGGTGCATAACTTGGGTGAGTATTAGTCTCTCCGGAGTCTCTTGGGTGTTCACCAACCACCCTTAGCCCATGTTCTGTGGAACAACTTTGCTTCCCACAGTTCGCGTTAGGGGCTCCTCATCCGACTCATCTTCCTCCTCCACACCCTGAACAAAATCCTGATGGAATCCATCTACTCGGCTACTTCTCCAGCTGGGACGGACACTGGAGGTACAACATCAGACACAGTGCCTCTAGGTGGAATAGGCATACCGTCTCCAGCATCCCCACTGTCATCATCATGCGAGTCATGAGTGGGTAGAGCAATCTGCTCCACATCAAAGTCACTATCATCGTGGCGCCACTTTCTCTTTGCTGGCACCACGTATCCTCCCGGGCCAGATGCCCAAACACCTCCTGACAGGGGGTTTCACTTGCTTCCCCCTGTATACCTTCATTCTCCCCAAGGTAGTGTCATCCATCACCTCGAGGACTACCGCATCCTCCTTCTCCTTCGGCAGGGAGGGAAGCTTCTGATCTATGATCATCTACATAACCTCGGGTACATACAGAAGCCTTCCTTCCCTTTCCCCTCGATGTTCTCCACCAGGTTGGTGAGATCATCTTGGAGAAGCTGAACGGGTGGTTCAGCACCAACGCAACATACGTTTCTGTATCTGGTCGGATAGCTCATCAAAACCTCCCTTCCTGGAAGCTATGCACTTAAGCAGCACGTGCGCAAGATATTTAAACTGGGGACAGAGGTTACTCTTGTTGAGTACCCTAGCATTGATGTCCCCAGAGTACTTGGCTCTAAGAAAGCATCCTCTGACTGTGAGGGGGTGTAATCGAGTCGGACAATCAGTGTCATCCCCCAACTGTAATACGATCCTTAGATCCTCCTCTGAGATAATAATAGCCTCTCCAAAGATGGTACTTCGATGCAATGAGGCTCAGATGATCTATCAACTGTAGCGCCTTCCCAGAAGGCCCGCTGAATGGATCGATATGGAGTACAAGGAGTAGATATGGCATGTGCAATCCTCGATCTCAGTAGAAATGTGATAATTCCAGAGAAATCAGCAGCGTTTCTTGATGTCAAATCCAGATGAGCACATATATTGTGCTTCGGGCTCATAGTCCATCGACTCGCCATCTGTTACACAAAGATAGTAAACGTTAGTACCATTGGCTAAGAAAGTCATGAAACACTTAAACTTGAAGAAAATCTTTCTGTCATGCGATTGAGATTGTGCGACTGAGATCAGTTGTGCGATTGAATAGTGCGAATGGGGTTCAGTCGTGCGACTGATCCCATGCGTACCACTGAGTGTGCGACTGGGCTCATACGTATATACCCTCATGCGGTTACACCTGTCGTGCGACAGAACTTCATACGCATGGTTCAGTCGTCCGTCTAAGCAGTTCGCACCTTTCAGTCGTGCGACTGAAGTTCATCAAGCTGTCCATTCGCATGATGTAATAACTGTTCAATTCAAAGTCACTTTTTCACCACTTTTGAGTTTTAGACATCATTGTCTGGTTCATTTGACTCGCAATACATTCTTATAACACCTAACATCTTTACTTTCTTTTGTTTGAGTGATTTAGTTAGGTTATTTAGTCACTTAGGTCTCGGTCCTTTTGCGAGTCCGAATGTACCAATTTTGCATCACATTTAAAGTTATGGGAGTGCTTCTTTACCGTAAATTACCTGTAGAGTCGATGTATATGGTTAGTAATCAAGAAAGGGGGGGATTTATAGATCAAATGAAATTTTGGCAGAGTGGCGTTAAGTCGTGCAATTCAGGATTAATTAGAGGGTGGTGAGTCTCTGCGACCGACTCCCCCTCTATTTATCCTAACCCTAAATTCAATGGTGCGACTGAGCTCATACGCACCTTTCAGTCGTGCTAGTGGGACTCAGTCGTGCGATTGGTTCAGTCGTCCTTCTTCAGTCGTCCGACTAGATCTCAGTCGTGCGATTGACTCACTCGTCCGCCCTTAAGCGTCCGACTGGGCCAATCGTATGGGCCATTCGGTTGGATGGTCCATAATCATGGTCGATTCATACGAATGGCTTCCATTCGTATGATTGGTCCATACGTATGGTCCATTCGTGCGAATGGGTCATACTTATTAAATTTTTTGCCAATTTGAATATTTAACATTTAAAACCCCTTTAATTGTAGAAATTAACGTTATGAGCATTTGATCACCTCAGACATGATCGTTTTCACTTGAAAACTTTTTAATCACCATAGACGTGACTGTTTTAAATTTTTAAAACACATGTGGTCATCTCAAACATGACCCTTTTAGTGAGTTGATCCCTAACTGATTTTCCTGATGTAGTCCGAAAAACAAACAAACTAAAACGACTAACTAAATTAGAAAATTAAACTAAAGAATAAAAATAAGAATTGTTTTTGCTTTTTGTGAGAGATAAGTCTAAGATGGAAATCTACTGGATTTAGTTCCGGAATAGACAACTTCAACTTAGATTGACCATACCTGGACCAATTCAATTTTGGAATCATACATGCAAGTCAAATCATTTTGGACTTGTTATCAAAATCTTTTGATGCTCAATTCTTGGTATTCATCTAGAGTCGTTAGCAACTTTAGGAAATCATACTGGAACTCTTAGATTACCACATTGATTTGAACTTTCAAGAATTGCAGCCACAATGATTGTCAATATGTTTGTCCACTTAAATCCATACACAGACTTTTGACACAAACTGGTTATTGTTTTAGGTAAAATTATATCAACTAACATTTGTGGACCCCACACTTATATGGTAATCAACATTCCTCAGGAGCTTTTGAGCGGTCTACGGGTATTATTACAAGGAATCCTATTCTTAGAGCTTTCAAAGAAAAGCCAGTCCTCAGGTCAGTGCCATCGCACAGCAGAGATGCGGCAAACAACAATGACTTCTAGAATATCTAGGTTATGCTTATCCTAAGGTCAGTGCCATCGCACAGCAGAGAGGCGCACAAGCTATCTCCTTGTTAGAGCAGCTTAATATTATTTTGCACAAGATGCACCAACAACAGAAGTCATTAGTTTTGTAGAATTTGTCTTTTAATTTTCTTGCTTTGCTCTATTTATGGTCATCCGCACACATTTGTGGCATTTACATGCTCATTTCCCCTTAATTGAATATTGTTGACTATGCTAACTAGTGATAAGATGGAAGCCCGCAGTCAGTTGAACAACTTAGTTTGATCTTTAAATCACCAGTCAAGTCTAATCATCTATTGTGTTAAATCTACCGACATATCATTTGTGGTCTAGCAACCTCTAGGTCTACTCTCGTTGTATTGCCTTAGGAGTTACCAGTTTTTCTATCATCTTCCCTTTTATATTGCTAAACTACACAGACTTATACTTTGAGTCTTTGCATCTTTTCTAAATTTAAAATTTATAGTCCCTCTTGATTTTTTCCTGTATACTATCATTTTCCAAAGGGTTTGAATCGGTATCACAGTTACGTCTACCTTATATTAGCTATCCACTCCTTCTCCCTCGTTTTTTTGTTTGAATGTTACTTGCTGACAAATTCTCCCCCTAAAATACTAAAATCATAACTGGTTTAATTATTTTAGGATTTTTAATAAACACAAAATAACATGAGTTTAAATTAACAGACTACTATAACAAATAAAATAAAAAAAATAAAAAGAAAACTTTAACTAAACTACATCACACTACACATTATTCATCAGGAATACCTCACTTTTCTTTTAAACGCCGTTTACCTCTAGCAAATATTGAAAACATGGTTTATCAAAGGCTTTAGTATAGAGGTCAGCGCGTTGAAAATCAGTATTAATTTTTACCACATCAATTAAGTTTTTTCAAAACAGTCTCTTATGAAATGGTATTTAATACCGATATGTTTGGTCTTAGGATGTTGGACCGGATTTTTAGTTACTGCAATTGCAGCAGAGTTATCAACACAAATAGGAGTAGAGGAGAACTTTAAACCGTAATCCCGCATTTGCTGTTGAATACAGATGATTTGTGAACAGCAACTTGCAGCAGCAACATATTCGGCTTCACACGTTTACAATGCAACCGATATCTGCTTCTTACACTGCCAAGTAAGTAGTCTTCTCCCAAAGAATTGACACCCTACGGATGTAGACTTATAGTTCATCTTGCAGCCTCCGTAATCCGAGTCACTATACGCCGTGAGCTCAAAGTCATCATCATGAGGATACCACAACCCAAGTGTGGGTGTACCCTTCAGATAACGAAAAATCCTTTTGACCCCGATCAGATGGTTGACCTTAGGCTTAGCCTGATATCTAGAGCATAAACATGTAGCATACATGATATCAGATCTTGAGGCAGTGAGATAAATGAGGGATCCAATCATTCCTCGGTACATCATGGCATCTACAAGATCTCCATTTTCATCAGGTGCTATGTCGTGATTCGTAGGAAGTGGAGTCCCAGCAGCAGATGCATTCTCTATGTCAAAACGACTGAGAATGTCTCCTACATACTTGGTCTCAAGGAGAAAGATCCCATTTGGTGTCTGATCCACGTGTAACCCTAGAAAGAACTTTATCTCCCCCATAGCACTCATCTCAAACTCTTTTTCATAACTGTTTCAAACTCTTTGCATAACTCTTCGTTCTTTGAACCGAAGATTATGTCATCAACATATATCTGTACAAGCAGTAGGTCTCCATCTTTTTCTTTAATGAACAACGTGCAGTCAATGACTCCCCTACGAAAGCCGTGTTTCAAAAGATGAGTGGAGAGTTTCTCATACCAAGCTCTTGGAGCTTGATGAAGCCCGTATAAAGCCTTGTCAAGCTTGTAGACTCTATCCCGATGATAAGGATCTTCAAATCCCTCGGGTTGACTGACATAGGCTGTTACTCTGATTTCCCAATGAAGGAATGCACTCTTCACATCTAATTGATAAACTTTAATCTTCATGTACGATGCATAGGCAAGGAAGATACAATGGCTTCCATCCTTGCCACGGGTGCAAACACCTCATTGTAGTCAATTCCCTCGACTTGGCGAAAACCCTGAACCACCAATCGAGCTTTGTTCCTGATAATGACCCCTTGGTCATCCTTCTTGCATTTCAAGACCCAATTGGTGCCAATGACTTTAGCACCTTTAGGTCTATCAACCAGAGTCCATACACCTAACTTCTTGAACTGAAGAAGTTCTTCTTGCATGGCACTCACCCACGACTCATCATTTAGTGCATCACTTACATATTTTGGCTCAAACTGCGAGACAAAACACCGATAAGCACCATCATGAATGTAACCCTTCTCCATAACCGAGGCGTAGTCAGCTGAATAAAGCTGATTTCGGGTTTGTACTCCTGATCTGACATCCCTAATGACATTGTCTAGGGTAGGATAGACATTTAATCGGGATCCTGGAGTAGTGGGAACAGCTACCTCAAAGCCAAGATTATGAACATTTGGTTCTGCATCTGAGGTAGTTGGAGTTTGAGGTTCCGTAGTCGAAGGTGCATCACTTGTAAATGCTCGTGGACTTTCAGGAACTGGAACCTGTTCCTCTTGACAGTTCTGGTCATCTTCTTCAGCTTCATCTCCAGAGGAGGAGTCACTGTCATCGACTACTTCCCCTGACTGAATAGATGATTTTCCCTGTGAGCTAGATGGTGTATTTAGGATATCATACATCATTCTAGTAGCTAACTCGTCATCCAAGGGAGAGAGAGGGATGTTGAAGGACGTGAAGAATCCATCATAGTCGAAAAAGTAGGCGGGTCCTTTGCCAGTAGGTGGTGTGGTATATCTCTGAACATCAACATTACACCACACTTCTACTAGACCCGTTGAGTTGTTGTAAACTCGCTTGTTCGGTATGTTGTATCCTAGAAAGATTCCTTCATCTGCCTTCTCGCTGAATTTACCTTCTTGTGTCTTCTTCAGAAGTGTGCACGGTGCGCCAAATGCTTCGAGATACTCCAAATTCAATTTGCGTCTTTGGAATAGCTCGTAACATGTCTTTCCATGGCGCTTGACTATCAGGGCTCAATTCAGTGTATAACATGCATTCGCCACTGCCTCTTTCCAGAATTGGATAGGCAGTTTTGAGTCTACCAGCATAGTCCGTCTTGTCTCTATCAAGCTTCTGTTCTTCTCTCAGCAACGCCATTCATCTGAGGCGTCTAGGCAGAAGTGAATTGGTGCACAATTCCCTTTTCCTTGCAGTATGCCCCCATCCACTGGTTCTTGAATTCTGTTCCGTTGTCTGAGCGTACTAGTCTAACCTTCAGCTTGTAGAGAGATTCCAATGTGGTTACCAACTCCTTGAATGACTCAAATGTTTCTGATTTGGATTTCAGAAACATTACCCAAGTGAACCTTGAGTAGTCATCAGTGACCACAAAACAGTACAAGTCGCCTGCAATGCTCTTTGTACTGACTGGACAAAACAGATCCATGTGAAGAAGTTCAAGAGGAAGTTCTATTGAATGAACTTTCTTTTCCGTATGAGACTTCTTTGTCTGTTTGCCTTTCTTGCAAGATACACAAAAGTCAGGAAGCTGGAAGTTCTTGACATTAACTCCTCTCACCAGATCCTTCTGAATCAAATGATTCATCTTCCTTTGACTAATGTGTCCCATTCTCCTATGCCAGGAGATGGAATCCTTCTCAGTAGCTTTAGATAGAAAACACTGAACCTCATGATCCGTTGTAGAAGTTGTTGACACATCCAAAACATAAAGGTCTTTATATCTTGAAGCAGTCATCAGAACTTTGTCCTCTGGGATCACGTAGTCTTTCTTTAGCACGTAACACTTCTTGTTGTCGAAGATGACTTTAAATCCCTTATCACATATTTGGAAAACAGAAAGTAAGTTATTTTGTAGTTGTTGAACGTCGTTCACTTATCAAACTTAACTTTATGATTCCCCACTTCTCCCTGGGCTGTGATGTAGCCTCCCTTGTTTCCAACAAATGAAACATGCCCTCCTTTTATATGCTTGACGTTTGATAAAAGTGCCATATTTCCTGTCATGTGCCTGGATGCACCGCTGTCTACAATCCACGTGTTAGTTTCAGCACTGTATCGAACACCCTGCATATACAAGTAAAGGATTAGTTTGGGTTAGGAACCCAAGCCTTTACTGGCTTGGGTTTCCCAGAGGCATCACATATCATAAATTCCACCCATTGACCCTTAGAGGATGAGGGTAGCTCAGGTTCCTTCTTATCATCATTATCAGACACAGAGGATGTCTTCTCCTTCCATAATCCAGATTTGTGCAAGGCCTGTTTGTGATAAATAGTCGACTGACTTACAGGTTGAATTTTGGTTCACCAGTTCTTTTAGGTGGAGTCAAGAATTCCTCTTAGAAGACCTAGGCTTTGAAACCTGAGGTTCAATCTTCTTCCTAGGTGTGTGATAGAAATGACAATAGGAGGCAATGTGTCCATATTCACCACAGTTGTAGCACCACCTACTATCAACTTTATGATTAAACTTTCTTTGTGGAGAAGTGTGTGACACTGTATGAACATCACTCACTCTAGGTTTTGACTCTGGTTCTTTTGATGTTTTCTCTGGTTAACAAAGTTAAATGTTTTAACCTGTTTAACATCTTTTTCTTTTTGGTTAATTGGTTTTTGACTTGAAATATGTGAAAGATTAATCTTAGAAGTCCTTTTAGGTTCTGATTTGACTCTGTTTGACCCTGACTTTAAGTTAACCTTTTCAAATGACTTTTCCAGATTAACACAAGGCAATTTACCCTTTGCCTTTGAAGTGGCCTCCTTTTGTTTGTTTCCAGAGTCAATAGATGAACATAAGGAATCTGGATCACTAACAAGAGGAGTAGACACCACATGTTCCTTGATGGGATTATAACTTATTGGGCTAGTCTTAGGGTTCATCAAAGTCTCAGGTGGTGGTGGAACCACTTTATAACCCAATCCCTCCCTGTTGTTTTTCTCTCACTAAGTGTTGGACTATGTGTGAAGAACTAGTCCAACTGTTCAGTTTCTGTTTTAATGAATTTACTTCTACTTCTAGAACTGCCTTTTGCTTCTTAGTGTCTTCTAGGGAGTTTAGATAATACCTAATGTCATTAGCTTGGTTAAAAGCAACTACTTCGGTTTCCCTAAGCTGTTTAGTCAAAAGGTCTATCGTTTCTTTATAACTATGCTCATTTTGTTTTAATACCCCTTTAGCCTCAGTGCATAGTTGCAAATCTTTTACTAAGTTATCATTATGATCTAATAACCTAGCAAAATTTTCATCTATGCTATTCCTAAAAGTATCACAATCAGAACAAGCATGATTATCAAACATTTGGTCAGTAGTACTTACCTGAGTTGATTGAGAAGAGTTAGCCATCAACGCAACATCAGATGTCTCTGGTTCTGGTGATTTTTTTTCTGTCTCTGATGTGGTAGCCTCCTCTTTAGGCTTGTAACTGACCTCGGTTGCAGTTGCTTCTTCACTATGTGACATTGCTATCTCAACTGCTAGATCTCCTTCACTAGCAGAATCATTGTCAATATCTTCTACACTTGCAATGTTTGATTCCCCTAGTGAGACAAACCTAAAGCTCCAATCCTGTCCTTCATCATCATGAGTAGTCAAGGCTTTTGGATCCTTGCTTGATGAGGTAGAACTGGTAGCTTGCTTGTCTTGACGAGTGAAGGACGAGAACGGGTTCCCGTTACCCGTCTTCTTAGGCTTGACACATTCTCTTTTGAAGTGCCCCTTCTCTCCACAGTTGAAGCACGTCACTTTGCTCTTGTCAAAGCCAAATGTGGTATCCTTAGTCGCTACCAAGTTCTATCCGGTTGTTTTACAAACTTCTTTGCCCGCCGGATAGCACTAGCTAAGGCCCACATTATGTCCATCCTCTCAAGCTCCATTTCGTCCACCTGCTCGTAGTCCTCGTCTGCCAGATGGCAGTTTCCAATCTTCCCATCAACAAGTTCATCATAAGAATGAACCACTGCAGCCAAAAGATCCTTGTGTTCTAGAGCTACTTCCACAGTCACATTACCGAGATTCTCGGTCTTCAATTTAGTAGCAATTGCTTTGGATCCAATATAGTGGGTACAAGAAGGTCACGACGTGTCTGATCCAGAAGGAGAGGCATGTGAAGGACCCGATGAGCTAGACACAAATGCAGTCTGGAGAGGTGCTCCAGATGTCTTAGCTTGAGGCGTGGCGTTGTACAAAGCTAGATTTTGATTGTACGAAGACTTCTGAGCTCTGTACTTCATCCTAAGTGCCTCTTCTCGCAACTTAAGAATGAAGTCATTAATATCCAGTTTTGCCAGCATTCCATTCTGTCTAAGGTTAGACACGAATGAAGCCCACTTTTCAGGCAATCCGTCTGCAAAGTTAGTAACTTTCTCTTCCATGGTAGTAGCCACCCCATGTGTATGCGGTTCACTCATCAGATGGTAGAATCTATCTATAACGTCGTCTAGACTCTCATTTCTCATTGATGTGAAGTTATCGAATTCCTTCTTTAACTCCTAAGCCTTGATTGCCTTCAATGAAGCATTCCCGTCATACCTTTTTTCTAGCTCATCCCAAAGTTTCTTGGACCGCTTATTCTCTAGTGGAATATGTCTTTAGGAATAGACTGCGTAATCAATGCATAAACTAGTTTCTCTGCATTGTATTTAACCTTCTGCACATCCGTCATCCCTCCTAACGTTAGCTTAACTCCATCAGCTCCCACCGGTGTACTATATCCAATCTCGATGGCTTCCCACAGATTCGGATCCACTCCATCGAGGTAGATCTCAAAACGTTGTTTCTAGTGGGGAAACTCATCTAACATGAAGAGTTTCGGTGGTTTATTATGATTACCCACCTCACTCTCAAGCAACAGCAGGTTCTGTATCCTAGAGTCCTTCCCAGCAGTAAAGGCTGACATTTGATCTTCCATGGCGGATAACTTTAAGTCTAATAAAACAAACTATCACTGGTGTGACCGAAGGATGCGAATGGTCTAGTCGTGCGTATGAACTCTTCGACTTATTCAATCGTGCGGCTGAACTAAGTGATTGGCTCAGTCGTCCAAATCAATCTGATGCGTATGAGCAATGCGAACGACCGGTTCAGTCGTATGAATGGAGATGCGACTAGGTCCAATCGTGCGTCTGGACTATGCGAATGAAGTCCAGTCGTGCGAATGGACTCTTGTGCGACTGAAGTAGCTGTTTTGCGAAATTTTCTAGGTTAAACGTGTTCAGCCATAAAAATTCGAATTTTCGCAAGGTCTAATCGCCTAAGTCCGTAGAAACCAAACTTTGATGAGCAGGGAACGTCCAAGATCACTTTTGACACCAAAAATTGTGTTTTAATGCAAAAACACAATTTTTTTTTCAATCTTGATTGAATCACACGTAATCAAGAGCCAATGCTCTGATACCACTTGTTAGGACCTGGTATTTGAACGAAATACCTAGTGATTAGCGTGTGAACCAGATCAAATAGTGTGGAATCGCATTTGACTGGCGATCCAATCAGTGAGAACACACGAAGAATCAATCAAGAATTGAATCTAACGTTAGAAGTCTATTAGGAATCGATCTAATGTGTTCTGTGAACTTGGAGAACGAATTGGGAGGCTTCTGGACGGCTAGGGTACATCTGAAATCGTAATTAAAGAATGCTCTTGTTTTTCCACAAATTGGGTTGTATTTATAGGTTAGTATTGTTCATTCGTGCGACTGAACCATTAGTATGGTTCAGTCGTGTGATTGAACCATGTGGTTGATTCATCCGCACGACTGAGTGTTCAGTTGTGCGACTGAGCCAATCTTATGTTACAATCATACGACTGATCCAGTCTCCTGGTTTAGTCATGCGACTGAGTCATTCGTATGAAGTTATTCATGCATATGGCCCATTCGCATGGGCCACTCGCATGAGAACTTCATTCTGCTAAGTTTGAATGTATTAATTAATTAATATAACATTATGTGTAACAATTCAAACAACCACAAACCTAATTAAACAATTCAACGTCGACTCATTAATGAAATATTAAACATTATAAATAACAAACAACAATATCATTTCATTAATCATTCCAAGCATTACCTCAGAATCAGACAAACAAGATCTATTACATTCATATCATGATCTAGGGACATACATGTATCAACAAACTCCCCTTTGGACCTAGATCTCTCTAATCTCTTGTTTTCTGCATAACCTCCTTGTATATCTTGTACTTCTCACCTTTTGTGACTCCCGTGTGAATCTCAAGTGCGAAGCAGAGTCGTATAACGTGTGGAACTGGAGGGCTTGTACAATATCTTGTGTATCATAGAACAGTGGCCACTTGTATAATGTATAGACATCATTATCCGACAAGTTTGTAAGCCACATTGGGTCGAATACCCTGATCGTATCCATTTGTCCCTCTTTGCTTAGGACTATGACCGCTTTAGCTGTTCTCCAATCGTAGTACCACCACTTAAAATGTGGAGTGAAGTCCTGTGGCATTTCCCTGAGTGGGATTCTTGACATTGTGCGTGGAGGATTCCACTTCAACACTATCTTGGGCTTGCCAGTAATGGCATCAACCTCAGCCTTCTGATATACCTAGTAGGCTGTTGGGGTATGAAGTTAACCCATCTGGTGTGGTACTCCTTTAGGGCAGCCTCAAACCAGCCTGACATCTTCCTCGGTTCAGCATACAAAAGCTTTAGTTTAGCCGGCTGGTTGAGCTCAAAACCTGGTAGAGTCTTCAGATCATGTGGGAATCTGAAGTACTCTATGCCCTGTTATCTCTTAACCGCATAAGCATTAAGATCCTCAAAATACGCCCATGCTATGATCCTTCCTGACACCTTGTGATGTTTCTTGACTCTGTAGAGTTTGGTGTAGGCATCCTTCTTTGGTGCAGCACGTTGGGTTCTAACTTCTTCAAAACATGCAGCCCACTCAGCCTTTCCAATATTGACATCATCATTTGAGGCTTGGGTTGTTCCTACTGCTTTCTCTGTTTCTTGCTCCATCTTGTTCAACACCTCAAAAGTATCGCTGACAAGGGATTCACCCAGATTAGGGACCACATTACCCTCATTGTCAGCGTATTGGAGGGTAATCCACGGCAGTGACATCTTCGATCTCGACTTCATCAACATCGTTGAGCTCTTCGTCACTAGTCGAATCGTATGTCGGAGCATCTTTCACTATCTCATCTGGATTTAGCTTGAAAAGCTCTGCGAGTTGCCCGTTTGATAGGTCATGAATTATTTCCCGTTCTTCAGGGGTATAATTCACTGACCTCCTAACAATCCCTTGCACATCAAGAATCATTGTTAGCTGAGTCTTGACCTGCTGAAGGGGAGCAACATCAAACTCATCTCTTTAGTAATTTGGATCTGTTTGATTTAAACATTCAATACAGGATTAATCAAATAGAAATGCATTAACTTAATATAAACATTCAATACATCGTCTTCAATACAGGATTCAAATACAAAAGTAAATAAATACATAAACATCTAGTCTTTACTTTTATCCTGTATCATCGTCTCGTCACTTGGAGGAGCAGAAGTAGAAGCAGGTTGGTCTTGTCTATTCTTTGACCTTTTCTCTTCAACAAAGGGGATGTTAGCCTCTAAATGGGCAATGGGGCTAAAGTTCAAGTTGAAGCCCGTGGTGACTAAATCTTGAAACTTCCAAAAGGTTTGGAAGTAATTTTGTACAATGTTTATTCTCCTAATTTGACTAGGAACATTATTTCAGTAGTCCTATTAAAACATTTTGGATATGTATTATCATTTATTGGAAATGAAATCCATGTTACTTTGAATGACATGTTTTACTTTAAAGTTATTCCCATCAATGGTATCTATGAATTGCTTCTTGAATATACATTGAATGATAGCTTATTGTACCAAGCTAGTACCAAGAAACTCAAATCGGATATGAGTAACACTTATCTTTGGCATTGCCGTCTTGGTCATATAAACAAGAAAAGAATACAAACACTACAAAAGAATGGTCTTTTAAAAACAAATGAATGCGATTCATTTGATGTATGTGAGTCTTGTTTACATGGTAAAATGACCAAGGCACCTTTTAGTGGCAAAGCTGAAAGGGCAAAGGATTTATTAGGTATCATACATTCGGATGTATGTGGTCCTTTTAAACCTATGACAAGGTACAATGAAAGATACTTCATTACCTTTACTGACGACTATAGTCGATATGGGTATGCGTACTTGTTAAGACACAAAGATGAAGCTTTTGAAATGTTCAAGATCTTTCAAAATGGAGTACAAAATCAACTTAATAAGTCAATTAAAATTCTCCGCACCGATAGAGGAGGTGAATAGCTGAATGATGCTTTTAGGGACCATCTTAGAAGTAGTGGGATTGTCTCACAACTATCTCCACCGGCAACACCACAACATAATGGCGTGTCCGAGCGGAGAAATCGAACTCTATTGGATATGGTTAGATCTATGATGGCTAGAAGCTCATTACCCTATCATTTTGGGGTTTTGCTTTGCTCTCTGCGGCCCATATTTTGAATATGGCCCCAACCAAGAAAGTGGAAAGGACACCTTATGCAATATGGCATGGAAGGGTTCCATCATTTTCATATTAGAGGGTATGGGGGTGTGAGGCTTATGTGAAGACTCCCACCTCGAACAAGTTAGAAAGCCGTTCCACTAAGTGTATCTTTATTGGATATCCAAGAGATTCTATGGGATGTTATTTCTATGATCCAATACAACAAAAGGAGTTTGTTGCCAAAAAGGGTGAGTTCTTGGTAACCAAGTTCCTTATGGAAGGAACTGGTAGTAGAATTATGGATCTTGAAGAGGATCAAGAACCGCAACCCGATACACATTTGGTTGACACTAGCACTCAACATGAGGATGTTGAAAGTGATCAAATAGTTGATCAATACACAGAAAATGTTTGCAGATCTGGTAGAACTAGTAATCCACCTGAAAGATATGGATTTTTCACTGATGGATGCTATGTGATAGATTCTGATGAACCAATCACATACCATGATGCATTATCCAATTTGGATTGTGACAAATGGCTTGAAGCCATGAACGTTGAGATGCAATCCATGTATGACAATCAAGTATGGGACTTGGTTATACCACCTCTTAACTCCAAAGTAATTGGAAGTAAGTGGATTTTCAAAAAGAAAACCGATATGCATGGAAACATGGATACATATAAAGCAAGACTTGTAGCAAAGGGTTTTACTCAAACTCAATGGGTTAACTATGATGAAACTTTCTCACCTGTTGCGATGCTAAAATCTATTAGGATATTGTTTGCCATAGCTGCTCATTATGAGTATGAGATTTAGCAAATGGATGTGAAAATGGCTCTCCTAAATGGATATCTGGTGGAAGATGTCTATATCGTTCAGTCTGAAGGTTTTGTCGATCCAAAACATCCTAACAAAGTATGGAAGTTAAAAAAATCAATCTATGGATTGAAACAAGCATCGAGAAGCTGGAATCACTGTTTTGATGAAGAAGTAATTTAATTTGGATTCATCAAGAATGCTCATGAAGCTTGTGTATATAAGAAAGCTAGTGGGAGCATCATCACTTTCCTAGTATTGTATGTTAATGACATACTACTATTTGGAAATGACATTCCAACTTTGGAAGGTGTAAAAACCTGGCTTGGAAGTTGTTTTTCCATCAAGGATCTTGGTGAGGCCGCCTATATCTGGGAATAAATATCTATAGGGATAGATCAAATGAGGAAAAATATGGAGCACGACTCAATGTCCAAGCTCAAAGGATGAGCAAGATAAAATGAAGGCAATCCCATACGCATCTACTATTGGATCCATCATGTATGCAATGATATGCACTCGACAGGATGTTTCATGCGCCTTAAGCATGACAAGCCGTTACCAGCAAAATCCTGGAAGTAGTCATTGGATGGTTGTTAATAACATACTTAAGTACCTAAGGAGAACTAAAGATATGTTTTTAATCTATGGATCAGGTGATGAGGAACTCGTTGTAAAAGGTTACACGGATGCGAGTTTCCAAACCGATCGTGATGATTCGCGATCACAATCTGGATACATTTTCATTCTGAATGGTGGATCTGTCTCTTGGAAGAGTTCTAAACAAGATGTGGTGGCTTTATCAACTACAGAATCTGAATATGTCGCCGCCTCATTGGCAGCTCAAGAAGCTGTATGGTTGATGAAATTCATTGCCGATCTAGGGCTTGTCCATTCCATTCAGGACCCCCTAGAGATCTTTTGTGATAACGAGGGTGCGATTGCTCAAATCAAGGAACCTCGTGCTCATCAAAAGACTAGGCACATTGAGCGGAGATTCAACTACATACGAGATGAAGTTGAGAAAGGAAAGATATGTATTCGCATAGTTGACACAGATCAAAATATTGCGGATCCTCTTACGAAGCTCCTAGAAAAGGCAAAGCATGAAGGTCATACATGTGCCATGGGACTTCGATATTCTAGTGATTGGATTTGATCTATAATTTCGTATTTGGATATTTGGAACTCCCTTACTACTTGAATAAAATTATGTGGTTATTATATTTCAATAAGTGTTCCAATTTAGCATGTTTAATCCATGGGTAAATTGTTTACTCTAAATGTCTGTAGTCATTTATACTTGTGAGAACAAGTATGAGGGTAAGATTATTATGAATTTGGATTGGTAGATATTCATAAGGAATGAATATAGAGCAATTGGTTGCTGCCAAAGTTCATAGATATTTGTGGGATACAAATATTGAACTGACCCGCATCTCAAATTTTACTACATCGAGTCTTCTAGATTGATCATAAGTAATTTTGAGTAAAGGTGAATATGATTTGGTATCCTCAGACCTGAGATACATATTGGGTTTTGATATTCACCAAGTGTTATACCTTGAGCTAGTTCTTCACTGCCCCGAAATAATGGACAGTACGTAAGGCTATGTTTAGGCGTGACACGAGGTGTTTGTAGTCAAGATGGAATTTTTCCTCTTATTCGTTTAGAGCAAGATGTCTAAGGCCTGATTAAGTTAAATCAACAAGGAATGATCATTCTGTGTCCTTGGATTTAACATGACATGTGTAACAAAAGGATAAATGATTAATTCACCTAAATCATTTCAAGTAGGATACTTGAATGGGATGATGTTATTGAATGGCTTTAAGTCATTCGTATTAAGGGTAGTAAACCGTTGTCAGGCGGTATTTACTGCTTGCATCAATCTTCTATGAGTCTTATGCAAGTGGGAGATGGTTGGATTCTTTATGCCCAATACACATAGAATATTGATGTGGTTAGTACGTATTGATCCAAGTCGGGTCATACCCAATAACAAGCTTGCAAACACTAATATATAAATATTTAATTAATGATATGATCATGCAATTGAATAAATACACCAATTTAGAAAATGGGTTTCTAAATAAATTTCATATGAGATAAAACAACTTATAAGGATACTTTGTTTATGGACATTATTTGTAATGTTATTTAAGTTGGTTAAATAACATCAAATAATAATTATAGTGTGTGTATAAGTTATAGAATTAAGAGGTTAATTAGATAACTTATATGTATGATTAATAAAACATTAGCGAATGTTTTGGGGGGAAAACCCCAAATTAAATCAAGATTCGGCCGCCCCTCATAGGGGTTGATGGCCACTTGTTTTAGTTGAGTTATTTTTTTGAAAACACACACACACTCCATCTCTCGCTCTCTCTTTCTTACATGCAAACACTCCAAGAAGCTCTCCTCTTCTCCAATATTGAAGAACATTCAGCTGAAAATAGGGTTTTCAGCAGCTCTCTTGATGTTTTTGGTGTTCAAATACCTAGCAACTAAGTGTCTTGCTTGAGGCTTATGGGTATACTAGCTTGAGGACACCTCTCCTTGGTGTTTTGGCCATTCAAGAAGCTTCTTTTTAATCATCCAAACTCGTTTTCTACAACTCTACAAAAGGTAGTTTGTATCTTTTGTTTTTGGTTGTTTATTCTTATTGATAGCTCGTTCACACACATATAAATGATCCTTCTGTTCTTGGGTTTGTTTGTAACTTTATAATATCAAGATGAAACCCGAAATTTCAGTTCATTAACTACGTTATAAAGCTTGTTTCCGCTGCGTTTTCACAAAGTTTAAATGGTTAAACTATGCATCTTGTTCTAACAAACCCCAACAAAAACAGCTGCCGTGTTGTCAATTGAAATTAGCGTGTGCAAGAAGTTAAAACCATAGTCAAGCATCTGCTTTTGAATCTAGAGTACTTGAGTGCAACAAGCTGATGTTGCAATATACTTAGCTTCTGTTCACACAGATACATTTGTCTGCTTCTTGCATTGCCAAGATACTAGTCTGGGACAAAGAAATTGACAACCGCCAGAGGTGGATTGTCTGTTGAAGTTGCATCCTCCATAATCACTGTCTGTGAAGGCATAGAGATTAAATTACCCTTCCTTTGGATACCATAACCCAAGAGTTGGTTTGCCCTTCAGATATCTGAATATCCACTTCACTGCATTCACATGTGCTTCTTTTGGATCAGCTTGATATCTGGCACACACACAAACACCAAACATAGTGTCAAGCCTACTAGCTGTTAGATACATAAGTGAACCGATCATTGATCGATAGTGAGTTTGATCCACTGGTTTGCCTTTAGGATCAGGCCCAATCTTTACTTTCGTATCCATAGGAGTTCTAATAGACTGACATTCAGCAAAGTGGAATGTCTTCAACATGGTTTCCCCATATTTTGATTGATTGATAAGGATTCCATCTGTTGTCTGTTGAACTTGCACCCCTAGAAAGAAGGTGAGTTCCCCCATAGCACTCATTTGAAATTTTGAGTGCATAAGGTCTTCAAATTCATTACAGAGTTGCTTGTTTGTAGAGCCAAATATAATGTCATCCACATAGATCTGGACTAAGAGCATATATTTTCCTCTTATTTTTAGAAGAAAGTCTCAACAATCTTTCATCTTTCATAACCATGTTCAAGAAGAAAGGATGATAGAGTCTCATAGCACTTTCTTGGGGCTTGATGAAGACCATACAGAGCTTAGTCAAGCTTCGAAACTCTATGAGGGAAATATGGATATTCAAAGGCAGGTGGTTGACTCACATAGACCTCCTCAGTAATCTTTCCATACAGGAAGGCAAACTTTACATCCATTTGATAAATAGTAAATTTCATGCATGCAGAAGATGCTAGAAAGATTTTGATTGCTTCTAGTCTGGCAACAGGTGCAAACACTTCGTCATAGTCGATTCCTTCTTCTTGAGTGTATCTCTATGCCACTAGTCTTGCTTTGTTCCTGATGACAATCCCTCTATCAGTACTCTTGTTCCTGTACAGCCATCTGGTACCCATAGGGTATTGTCCTTTGGGAAGATCTACTAGTTGCCATACTTCTTTCTTCTTGAATTGGAGCAATTCTTCCTTCATTGCTTCAATCCAGCTGTTGTCTTGAAGTGCCTCTTTGATGTTCTTGGTTATTGTTTGACATAGAAAGCATGAGAACAACACATGTTTGTAACACTGGATTTGCTTCTTGTCACCCTCTCATTAAGATCACCAATAATGGTTTCAGCTGGATGATTCTTGTGCATTCTTGTGGTTGGAAGTGAGTCACCAGCAATCGTTACAACAAGATTGGAGACATTTAGTTCATTATGGTTAGAGGCACATTCATCAGGTACTGTTGTTGAATTATGAAGATTGTCAGACTATGTTTCAGTTCCTGCTTCAACTTCAGTAACACTATGATTACTTTCATCATTTGATGTTCTTTGTGTTTTAGTTGGAGGAGTGGCTTGTTTCTGATTTCTGATCTCAGTTAAAAGGTCATCTGAGTGTGATGGCAATAAGCTTGGACCTCCTTCAGTTGACACACTCTGATTTAGTGATGGTTGTCTGATAGGATCAGCTTCGAGAGGAACATCTTCATTCATGTATTCAGCAGATATAGGAGGAATTAATGGAAAGTCATTTCTTCTTTCTACAGCTAAAGATGTGTCATCTGAATGGAGATTTCCTACATTAGACAAGTGAAATTGATCAAATGATTTTGTAAAAGAGTCAATATCAAACAACCAGTCGGGACCATTTGTAGATTTGGGAAACGAATTTTCCTTGAATTGAACATTTGTTTATTTATCAATAATTTTTAATCTAGGATTAAACACTCTGTAAGCCTTTGAAATAGAAGAATAACCTACAAAGAATCCTTCATCAGACTTTGATGAAAAATTTCCCAGATAGTCTCAGGTGTATAATATTAAGACAGGACTACCAAATGATTTAAGAAATCCAATGAATGATTTTCTATGAAAGAGCAGTTCATAAGGAGTCATGTTGTTTTCTTTGACGAGTAGAGTTCGATTTTGTACAAAGCACAATGTATTAACCGCCTCTGCCCAGAAGGTGATTGGTAATTTAGCATCAGCTAGCATCGTTCTTGCAGCTTCAATCAGTGTTCAATTTCTCCTTTCAGCTACCCCATTTTGTTGAGGAGTTCTAGCTGCACTGAATTGATGAGCAATGCCTTTGGTTGCACAAAAAGAACTCATACTTTCATTTTTGAATTTAGTACCATTATCACTTCTTATTATTTTGACCTTAACATCAAGTTGATTTTCAATTTTAGTGATAATTCATGTATGATTTGGGATGCATCATTTTTACGAAGTAAGAAGAAAACCCATATGAATCGTGAAAGTCATCAATGATCACTAAATAATACTGTTTCTTTCCAATACTCATTACATGAGTTGGTCCAACACATCCATGTGAAGTAACTTCAATGGAGTATTGTTAGTGTTCACCAGCTTGGTTTTGTGAGACGATTTGTGTTGTTTTCCTTTGAGGCACGCAGAACAGTGTTCAATAAAATGAAATTATTTTTGAGGAAGACCAATGACATGGTTTCCTTTGACCAACTTTTTCATGTTTTTAAAGTTTATGTGCCCCAAACGTCTATGCCAAAGCTGTGGCTCATCAAATGATGCTTTTGACAAAAGACATGTTTCTTCTTTAGGTGATGCAGAACACAGGTTTAAGACATATGTATTGTTCTTCCTTGGGGTCTTTTAGACAACCCATTCTTCAGAGATCTAAAAACCAAGTTCACAATGTAGCAATGAGTGTCTGTAAAATGTGTGGAATATTTCTTGTCACAGACCTGAGACACTCTAAGCAGATTGAAATTCAGCTATTCATAGTAGTTCACACTATCAAAGGTGAGCATCCCGTTTGTCACACATCCTTCACCTGTTATTCTACCACCCCAGGAATCTCCACTGAATGCCAAAGTAGTTCCTTATACATGCTTGAAGTCATGAAGGAGGGAACGATCTGCAGTCATGTGTGGGGAGCATCCACTGTCCACGTACCATAAGCTATTGGACCTGTGTGGATGAACCTATAAGCAAAAAGAACTAACTAGAATAAGCAACCCAAGCCATGATGGTCTTGGGTTTCCCGTTCCTATTCATGATGATGGCTTCTTGGTATTTCCCTCTAAATTGTGGTTTAGATGGAGGTGTCCTGAGAGATTTTTGGTAATGACTAGGTTGAGTTATCTCATCAACATCTACTGAAGACTCAGATGAGTAGTGAAATCATTGGTATCTGTTTCTTTGTAGAAATTTAGCTCATTTTTCATTATCAAAAGTAGGTTTTTGTTTTGGAAGGTCAATTTTGTGTTTCATTATGAGATGTTTTCTTTGACCTTTCCATAATTCCTTCAAATTATTCCTGTCATTTGTTGATCTTGATGTCCTAGATTAGTATTATGAAAATGTGGTCTGATAGAATGTGTCACAGTGGATGTTTTTGAGATGGGCTTGTGTTGGGGAATTCTCAAACCCTTCTCATTGAAGTAACAATCAGATGTATTGTGATTGTTTATGTCATAGATTGAACAATACTTGTTGCAATAGTAGTTTCTGGTGGAGTGATTGTTCATATCACACATAGAGCAATATTGATTAAAAACATTAATCTGTCTTGTGATTGAATATTTCACAAATGTCACAATACATTTGTTTTTTTCTTGAATCATATTTTTCCTTGTGTGACTCAGCTGATATTTTCTTTTGCTGAGTCACTTTCTTTTCTTTAGGAGATGAATCAGAATCAGCCTTTTTTGTAGTTTGCTTCGCAACACTACCTTTGTTTGATTTTGTGGGTTGTTTCTGTTTCTTCAACCCATTTCTCACCTCTTTCTCAAACTGGTCAACATGTTCCTTGTTGCAGATATCAAACCCAACTCCCTGCCTTAATCTTGAAGACTGAGGGTTTGATAATGTTTTATGTGTTGAACTCAGTGATCCTGTTTGTTTCTTTTGCAGTGAAACCTTTTTTGATTTGCTTGAATTTTTTGGAGATATGATCTCATTATCAGAATTGCTCTCAGCAGTGGGTTTCACTCACTTCATATATTTCTTTTTACCTTTTAAAACAGAGGGTATAAACTTTATTAAAGGGACAATTGCTTTTACAGGGCTTGAGGGTTTCATGACACTCACTGTCTTGTCTGAACACTCTTTGATTTTGACTGGGTGACCTAACTTGATTTTATCCTCATTGGTTTCAATATAAACATCAGGATTGGTTTGAGGATTGGTCACTTCTTTTACTATAGATTTAGGTTCCATAGTTTTAGTTTCAATTTCTTTAGTGAGTGAGACAGATTCACGCATGACAGTGTAGTTGTCATTGTATGGTGGAGGACATGAATTATACCCAATCCCCGACATGTCCTTTGAATCCTTTTGAGAATCAAGCATCACTTGCAGCTTGACTGAAGACATTTGAAACTTTTCAAGTTTCACTTCAGTCAGTGAATGTTCAGCCTTAGATTGAGCTAACTTTTTAGTAAGGAGCTCATTCTCAGCTACAAGAGTGTACTTTTCAACATGCAATTTTTTTATGTTAGAGATAAGAGATTTGATTTTGATTTCAAAGCCTTATATTTCTCTCTTCATCGTCTCTGACTTTACCTTTTCTTCCTTAATTTTATCTGCCAGTTTATGGTTATGCTACCTATAACCTTGCCATTCATTAAGACATTTTTCACTACAAAGGTTAGGTTTTACCTCAGTAGGCATTGGTCATGGACCATCATTGATTTGAGCCATAAGAGCATAATTTTGAAATTAAGGCTTGACTTCCTCTACATACACGGTCCAGTCACTTACACCATCTTGCTTTATCATGAGAGCACTGGCAGAAGAATGACTGCTTCCATGAGCTTAATTTGTCAATTGGGGTGGATTTTGATATGATTGGGGTTGTTGAGAATGATGATACTGCTGCTATTGATTGTTGGAGTGAAAGCTTGAATTCGGCTGTGAGGATGACTGGCCTTGAGAGTTCCTTTGATAGTTGTTTCTCTTGGGGGCATTGCATTCTCTCGAGAAGTGTCCAGCCATGCCACAGTTGAAGCATTTCACCTTGGATTTATCATATCCAAGTTTTGTATTTTCATTTAGGCTCAGCTTTCTGCCTTTTCTATAGAATTTCTTGGCTCTCATGGCAATCATGGCCATTTTCCATTGTGGATCCATTTCTTCCACATCATCAGGATCCATTTCCTTTAGATCTTCCTGAATTAGATGAGCAGAAGTGATTCTTCCTCCTAGGTATGCTTCAAAGCTTGCAACAAAGGCATTGTAAGTTGCCTTTTATTCTTCTGATATTGTGTCTTCAGGACTGGTTTGAGGAGCAGTAGTGACTCTGGATATTTGAGATGATGTTGATGGATGATTGGTTGGTGGAGTTACAGTGAACCCAGTGTTGTTCAGTTGATCTCTTGATGAGATGAAATCATCCTCCTTAGTGATGAAGGCAATTTCCACATAATGAGATTCTAGTGGAAATTTGTAAGCCTCAATCACACTTGGTCCACCAAGATTTCTACTTATTTCATCAAGTTCTAATGCTTCTATTTTGGCTATCATGATATCCAAAGTATTACTCTCAAGATTAAGAGTATTTTTCAGCATTGTTACATTCTGTTTCCAGCTTTCAGGGAGGCTGTGAAGCATTTTCGTGTTTAGTTATTTTTAAGTGACTCCCATGATTTCTATGTCATTAACCAACTGTACATATCTATGCAGTTCTTTGGATATGGATCTCCCTTGGTGTGGTGGAATGTTTCATACTGATTAACAAGCTTATCCTTGTTAATTTCCGCTAACTCACTACTTCCTTCACACATAATTTTCAATGCATCCCACACAGCTTTTGTAATACCATACTTCTCCAATCCCTTTTGCACATCCATCTTGAGTGCTTGAGTTAGAATGGAGTAAGCTTTGAGGTCAATCTTGATTTTCTTATAGTCTTCATCATTAAAAGTTTGATCTTCAATGGGTATTCTAGTAGTTTTATAAATTGCAGCTTGATCTGCAGACAGAGTGACAGGGATGTGTGGCCCCTTGCATATTGAGCTCCAGAAATCAGGATCTACACATGTGATGTAATTCGTAAACCTGATTTTCCACTGTTTAAACTCAGATTTGTGTTTAAGCATAGGAGGTTTAGGTGTATGACCAAGTTCTGAGTAACTGTTAGAATCCTTTTTAACAGAGTGTTTAACTTGTATAAATATAGATTTAGATGATTTTTAAGAATGATTAGTCCAACTTGTCCAAATAGTTCAAACGGATTTCACAATCAGATTTGTGATTGTATTGAGTTTCTTGTTGTTTGGAATATGTTGGTGAGAATGTGTTGACAGGAGTATTTTCTGTTGTTTACTAAGTAGAGATGATGTTATACTCTCCTAGCAACTCGATTACCAGATCAATCGATCTCTATTTAGTTCTTGCGCAGATCTGAAAGAGAACCGAGAGCCAATTCTCTTTGTCTATCAGCCGTTCCCTCATGTACGAGGTTATCTATTCTACTTATAGGCAGACAAGATGCCTTTTACAAAATGACTAAACTACCCCTGACCTATTACATCAGAACTAGTCTAAGTCTTGATCCGCATCTGTGCTTGTTCATCTGCATTGACAAATGCAGATGAGTTGACTTGATCAACATTTCTTCACTTGATCATCCGCATTAGTATGTTGGTCACCGCATTGGTTAATGCGGATGAACAAATACTTCTGCATATTTGTTTGGTCATCCGCATTTGTCAAATGTGAATGAGCAAAGTCTTGTCCTCATTAATACTTGGTCTTCCGCATTTGTCAATGCGGAAGAACAAATACTTGTCCGTATTTGTGTTATGTCTTCCGCATAGACAAATGAGGAAAACTATAGTTGGTTTCTTGAGTAGAATCTTCATCTGCATTTCTTCTTGGACTTGTGGGATTCCAGCAAAGCAATCAACAAATCAACCATTGAATTGGCATGTATGATCCTTTCAGGGTGCAATAATAGTGGCTATGGTTATGCACTTATGATTGTTTTGATTATGCTTGTTTGGTTGTTTGTTATATGATGGTTGTTTGATATTTGGATATGCATAACAAACTAATTAACAATCATAACAAGCTAAAAATTTTTGGGGGACAATTCTCAAGTTTCGAAACCAATCTGTAAAGTTGTTATGCTTTAGACGCTCATTTTTTAGAATAGTCCTTAGTGATAGTGAGTGAGCGGACAGGATATCATTATTTTCATTGTTGTTCGTGGCCATCTACAAAATTTAGCGAAGTTCAATTTTAGTATTTTCGATATTATTCATATTTTAATTATTAAAGCCCTTTTATGTGTCTTATACAATTTTAAAATTCTTGAAACCAAGGTTCCATTTAAATAGTGATTAGGTGACCTTTATCCCATTATTTAAATTAACAAGGTAGTCAACATTTTGACAATTGCAACCCTTTGCAACTTCTATGGGTATAGGATCGACTTAAACATCATATGTATGGTCGACACATTTATCCCATCAACACCTTTCTAAACCACATTGTAGGTGATCCATTAAACATGGTTTGCAAATCAAGTTACCCTACTTACACATACATGTGGGTTTACCAACACATGGTTAGGTGGCCTTTATCCCAAAATATTGTATTCCCACCTTAAATCACAAGTTTCCACAAAATGGTTAGGTGACCTTTATCCCATTAGGAGTTTCCAGTGACTCAAGTGTTGGGCAGATGGATGGTGTTAAACTTGTTTCCAAACAAATTTTAAGTTTAAGAAAAAACTAGTTTACAAAACTCTATTGTACCTTATATTGCATGCCTTCAAATACATGTACCCTATGGTTCACCTTTTTAATAAAACCCCTTTTATTAAAATCATGAATCCTTTTAATAACCTTTTATTAATCACTTAATTATAAAGAACCATCAATTTTCAGCTTGTTATGTTTGTTAATAAGTTTGTTATGCATATCCAAATATCAAAACAATAACTATAAAACAAACAACCAAACAAGCATAATTATACAATCACAAGTGCATAACCATAGCCACTAAGTTGACTACACTTGTTTGCCATCACAAGTGTTGTCATTAGGTTTTTCCTAAGGGTTAACAATGACAAATCAAAAATGTGTTCATGAACTCCTACTTGAATCCACATCCAAATGCTTCAAGTGTCCATGTCTTTTGTGTCCTTCTTTGGGTCTTCATCTTGTGCATCTTCTTTAACAAAATCATATCATAATACACTTTTTTTATTAAAATAAATGCACCTAATCTATTTATTACATAACCAATGAATAAAAAGCACAACCCAAAATACAAACACAAATTGCAACCCTTACAAGAACAAAACTAGCATGACAAAATCACAACCAACCAAATCCAAAAAAACCATAAGGTCAAGGCTATGTTATGCACCAAAATAAGTATCATATACAATATTCAAGAAAAACCATGAACCCCCTTTTTAACCTTAAAGTTTCGGCCAACATGAACCAAAACATTAGGTTTTGTCCAAACCAAAAAATCAACCATTTGATTTTTATCTTTAAGGTTTATACTAAAGCATCTAAGATAAAACCTTGAACATAAGGGATTCATTCATCCATGACAAAACAAATCCTAATGGGTTGAAAAAGTCCATGAAAACTAACTTTTCATGGACTTTTGAAGCAAATTTTCCACATAACCGGCTCTAGATGCCATTGTTGGGTTTTGTTACAAGATAATGAAAGCTATTTAACCATTTAAAATACAAAATCAGCCGATATAAGGTGTTAAATGGGTTTAACAATTTGAAAATATGAACCATTTTTAACCCAAAACAACCCGTGAACAAGGATCATATGTTTGTGAAATGAAATGCTATCAAAACGAAAAGAACAACCAAAGGTGTTCTTGAAACTACTATTCAAGAACAAGATGACGTTATAGGGATGAGAAGAAGGTGATGATGCTTCTTGAATGCCTAGCCTGCAAAAGAGAAGTCCTCAAGCTTGTATACCCACAAGCTCTTGTAAACACCTAACTTGTTAGGTACTAGAACACCAAATCTCTACTCCTTCTTGCAAACCCGAAATCAGCCAAGACAAACTTCAAGACCAGCCAACAAATTTGAATTTTCTGCAAAGAAAAGAAGGAAGAGGGAGCCTCTCTTTCCTTCATCTCCCTGTCTTCCTCTAAGGACAACCTTGCTGCCTCTTCTCTTTGTTTAGTTTGTAGTGGTGTTTCCTTCTCAAACTGAATCAACTCCTTTAATGGTAGCATGAGCATTTCTTCACTAACAACTCCAAGCTTGTCAATGATTTCACCCTTTTACGATTGTTGATAGCCTCCTGGTTGGCTGCAGCTGCTTTGCTGCTTCAGTGCTGAACAATTGTCTAGTGGGGAGTCTCCCTTCCCTCTTAAGCTTCTCTCACCTTGCTTCCTCCTGAAGCTCATCTTTAGTCATCTTCCTCTTTCCTTTTATATCTTTAGAAATGCTAGACTTTGGGGGTTCTTGGATGGAAATTTCAGGTTAAGAGATGGTGGTTAGAGCTTGTTATAGTGATGTTTTTGAGTGAGGGGTTGGTTGAGAAAATCCTCACTATTTACCTCATGTGACACCCCGAGCCCAGGGAGGTGGGAAGTCACAGACTGGCTTAATATGGCAGCGGAAACAAACCATAATATGAGCACAACAAGGAAAGGAAATACATGGCATTACATCAATTACATGTCTCGGGTTACAAAAGTTAACCCATTAAAAGATACATAGTTCAAATACCCAACGTATGCAAAAGATTTAATTGTTTAGCAAACATCCAAGAAAAATCATTTCTTAAAATTAAAGCCAATGTAGTGCCATCAAGGTCTCGGTTCTAAGTCCTCTACTTAAAATCCTTTAGGTCTTCAAGTTATCCATGCTAGATACCTGAAACATGCTCAAAAGAAATTTTGGGTCAAGATAATGTTGATGAGTTCAGTGTTTAAAGTTCAAAAAAATTGGAGGTTTTTAAAGACTGCACTTTAAAGAATTAGTTCACTTTATTATCAACATGATAGTATAGCGGTTGTGGAGGTCACAATCAACCCTGCACTCACCCCGACTAGCCTCTTCAAGAGTAAAGTGTTGTCGGTTTACATTAGAGGATAGCTGAGCCCCATATAGGTGCACCCTACCTGCTGAGGGGTAACCATGGTATCATACAAGTACCTGTTACCTGCAGCAGCAACGACCCCTCAGGATCTCAGGTTGTCCCCTTCCCTTAGAAGGCACTGTGCGTGGGGATCCCCAGTAGATCTACCCATATGACAAGCGTTTTCACAAGAATTGATGATTGTGAAAAAGTATAAACAACAGTTCAATTATCCACAAAATTCAAGCATCATAAGTTATAACACATTAAATTACAGTCAAAACATCGCATGTTCCATCCCCAAATATTGAAAAGGAGCAAGGGGAAACACTAAACTCACCTAGGTGTTTAGCAAATGAAACTTGGCGTGTCGGAATTTCTCATCAGCACCCTAACATAATTAATTAAGTGATAATCATTTACTGCTCATAACTTATTTATGGTGCCACAAGTGTGTCAGGATCAGTGATCGCAAGTTTGATGTTTATCAGAATAAAAGCAGCGGAATACACAAACGAATTAGACAAATTGTAGCAAGCAAACAATATATGTAAGCGTTAAGATAGCATACGGTATAGGGAGAGAATATGAATTTCTGATTTCTAGGAATGTTTATAGATGGAGAATATTTCTAATCAAATCAATCAAACATTCCATTCAATTGCTCATATCGCTCAATGATTACAATGGGTTGTCACTCCTTATATAGAGTGCAACAGTCACTGCTGTTATCACGGAAAGTGACAACTGGCAGATCCAATACAGAAATAACTAAATCTTAACAAACTACTGAAATGTTCACAACTACTGAGAACATATCAGCAAGTTAAGTACAAAATATAACTACTGAAACTACAACGACTGAAGAACAAGCTCTTCAGTCGTTTTACAAAACTACTGAAACATAAAACATAAAACTACTGATATCACAACTACTGAAGAAGTACTCTTCAGCAGTTGTGACAAACTACTGAGGCTTCAGTACTTGGTCTTCAGACTTTGACCTTCAGGCGTTTCATCAGCTGATGACTTCAGTAGATATCATCAGCTGATGTCTTCAGTCTTTGTCTTCAGACTTTGTACATCAGTTGTTGATCTTCAGCACTTGTGAACTCTTCAGCTGTTGTGCTTCAGTACTTTGGTCTTTCAGCTTCAGCACTTGTGTTCTTCAGCTGTTGTACTTCAGCACTTTGGTTCTTCAGCTGTTAAGGTCTTCAGCACTTGATCTTCAGCTGTTGAAGTCTTCAGCACTTGTCAAACTACTGATGAGGCTTTCAGCAGTTGTTGTGATACCGTGTGGGACTTAGAGATTTTCTGATCTTGGCTCATTGGTTCTTTTGGTCCAACAAACTCCCCCTGAACCAATGCAGCCAAAACCTCTAACTTATTTAAACTCCCACTTATTGATGGCAAAAATGTTGGTCTTTTTCCTTCTTGATCAGTAGAGAAGATGACCCATGTACGCTCCGGCCTGGGAAGAACCTCAAATATTGTTTGGCAGAGTATGAATGGGAACTCTGTTTTGGGGAACTGGACACAGAGTTGTTATCCCATCCATGAGATTCACTTCCCCATAATGAGTCTGTACGACTCACGAACATAGGCCTCAAGGAGAACAATTTGTTCCTCTTGAGAGAGTTCTTCAGCTCCTCCTTCGAAGAAGAACTCTGGACCATAGTACTCTGATAAGTACTTCATGGTCCTGCCATTCTTCAGCTCCACCGTAGTTACCTCCCTGTATACAAATTCATCCGGATGGTTGCCTTCAAGGAGTAACTGGAGCTCATTCTTTTGGATGTCTTCAAGCTTTTTGTATAACAACCCCTTCTTAATCATCTTGTTTTCTAGTAAGGCTTGAGGTGTCTTCTTTGCTTGGTGAGCTTTCTTGAATTCATCAATGATTTCCCAAGGTGAGACTACAACGGCCAGCATGATGGTAGATTCTATTGTTTTTCGTACTTGGCCGTTGTATCTGTGTGGGATAGTTCTTTTATGGATTCTAGAACTCACCCTGGGGTCTGGCCATACTCTCACTCTCTCCTCTGATACTGAAAGGTGTGTCTGAGAGTGTACAGCCTTTGAGCATGCCCTTCATGGCTTGAATAGATGATGACTGAGGAAATTCCTTGTCAACCATCTTCAACAGTTGCTCATCGTGCTGTTTCTGCTGTTCTTCTTCTTCTATCTTTACTCTGACCATTTCCCTTTGAGAGTCGGGTGTGATCATGGATTGACTCTGGGGCTTTGGTAGCTTCAGAACAGCAGAGAGTGGCACTATCATCTTCATCATCTTCTCTCTTCTTCTTCTATCTTCTAGCCTCAACACCCTTCTCTTCTTCTTCTTGGGTGCATCATCGGCTGTTGGTTTAGAGGGAGGGAATTGGTTTTGTGGGTTGTGGTTTTGGTAGTTTTGATGTGGGAATGTTGACAGGCTGTTCTAGCATTTTGGATGTGAGTTTGGCTTTTGACTGTTTGGCTAGTTCAGTCCTGCTCCCAGCACCAGCTTCATTTAAAACTTCAACAATTAAACCTTTTGTATATTCTTCAGACGAACAGATCTTGGGGTTATTGCCAAGATACTGTCCCTGGACCAAGCTTTGATCTCGATCAATGATCTTCCAAGATGTTTTGCTATAAATCTGATCATGATCTCCAGCCTTTCTCTTTGACACATCATAACTTGACCATCTTGATTGGATTTCTTCAATCTCTAGTCTTCTGATCTCAGAATCAAGTTTTTCAGTGTCATGGCCTTGCCTAAACAACTGATCAATGATGTTATCCATTGATCTGCTGTGTTCGGCATCAGCCTCTTTCACCATCAGCTCCAAGGCTTTCTCTTTTTCATCCTTCTTCTTTTTCTTGTATGTGACATGAAAGTCTTTTGAACTTTCAGTCACTTTCTCCATGGTAGCCTCCTCCTTCTCATTTTCTTCTCTTTCTTCAGTCTCCTCAACCAACTCCTCAGTTTCCACTACTGTCTCTTCTGTTTCTTCCTCCTTCTCTTTCCTCTTTCTTTTACCTTTCACTGCTGAACTCTCCCCCTTTTTGGGTGCATTGGTTGCAGGGAATTGAGTAGCAGAAAGTTGTTTGCTCAGAACATTCTCCACCATGGGTTGTAAGACAGAAAAAGTCTCTCATCAACAGTTTTGATCACCAATTCAGTTAGCTGTGGGGTGATGAGAGATAGGGGATTTTGAAGGATAGCAGCCAGTTGCTCAGGGGGGTTCTGTCCCTGAGGAATGGTGCCAGAAACAGAGGCAGGTGGCTGAGATTTTGTGAGTGGTTGTGTGTTTAGGAGACCTTCAGAGAAGGTGCCATCTGTTGGGTGATGTGGTGGCAGATGGTCTTACTCCTTGAGAGAGTTGGTCAAGTAGGTTTTGCAGTCTACTGACTTCCTCCTCTAGGATCGTGTTCTGGGCAAGAACATCATAGAAGAAGCCCAGGTCATCATCAGCATATGCTGAATCACCTGACCTCCTGCTTGTAGCAGGATATACATGCTCTGGGTGTAGACCAGTGTAGCATGTGCCCCTTTGTCTTGGAACTGGGGACTTCCAGCCTCAGGACGTTGTCCTTCATCGGCTGTTGCCTCTAGGGAGGTCTTAGCAATGTTACCAGCCTCACTCTGGTCATGTGCTGAGTCAGAGGAGGTGGCAGCCTCACTAGATATTCTAATCTCCTTCTCTACACCAGGAGATAGAATTGGTAAACCCCGGTGCTGTGGGTTCTCAAATACACTGTGTTCCTCCCCCTCAATTGTAGAGGCATTCCCAGTAAGAAGTGGTTTCTGGGGAGGGGGTGAGGAGTGCAATTGAGTCAGCACTTGAGCAACTATTAAAGTTGGGCTGTGAGGGGCGGTTGTGTGGGGTACAGGGGTAGAAGCAGTGTGCACCTGGGGTGGATGGTGCTCTTCAATGGCAATCTCCTCAAGTGAGGAAGATCCCAGATAAGTAGGTGCCCCTTGGGTTGCTGCAGGCTCCTGTTGAGAGGAAGCCTGAGCGGCTGTAGCTGGAGGAGTCATTGTATCCACTAGGGGGTTTGGACTAGTGGATATATCCTGCGTTTGTTGTGCAGGAGCATCCTCAGGGGACTCAATTCCCTGAGTAGCCTTTTTGGGTTTCTTTTTGGTGGGTTTGTGGGGACATTGGATTTGGAGGTGGTGGCTGTGGGTTCCAGCTGCGTGGGTTTTCGCAGCTTGGCAGCCAGTTTGAGTGTCCGGTCGGAGTTGTGCCGGGAGTATACTTCTGGCAAAACAGCCGTAGCAGGGACTCCCACGCCAACAAGTCCCTCAGCATTAAGCTGGTCTATTATAATGGCCATGATGAACCGTGGATAGAGTATCCAACGGTTGGCAGTTAATTTTTGAGCCATATCTTTGAGCTCTGAAAATATTAATTCGGAAAAGTTCAGTGGTTGTTGCTCAAGGATAGAATACAATACCTGCTGCCATTTGGTGGACATTTGATCCCAAGACGATGTCTTAGGGGCCAAACATACATTGACCATGTGAAAGATCAGGCGCTCAGCATCATTAAAATGTTTCTTCATTATGGTGGTGGCACTGAGATCACCTTGATATCCATGCCGAGCAAATGAGAGATCTATAGAGCCCTTCGGATATCCAGCAGGAGAGGTAGCATCACTCAGTTGAAGAATTTTACGGATTGTTGCAGGAGTAATCACTACTTCTTGTTGTTGACGACTGACCGGAGGGATAGTGGTTTGCTCTCCTCAGTAGTAACATTAACGTTCATCCAAAATTGGTTCAAGGATTCGGCATGTAAAACGGGGTTCAGAAGGAATGCCTTGTTGTATTGGGACTGGACCATGAGATCGATAGCATTATCGAACTTAGTCCAGATCGGCGATTTTGTGAGGTAGGCAACACAGTTGTGTCGCGGTTTAATTTGCAAAGACGCCATGGAAATTTGTTGGAGAGGAACGTTAGGTTTGAAGAAGATGAAGTATGGAGAGCTCAGGTTAAGGGTATATATAGGGTACGGGTGAGGAAATGACTGAAGGATGTGGTGTTAGTCATCAGTAGTTTTAAACGACCGTTGACATGGTATTATCCTTTCAGACGTTGAAACAGCTGAAGTCGCGGTGTTAGGCATCAGTAGTTTAGAAAACTACTGAAGACCGTGGTTTTGACTTCAGGTGATTGAAACAACTGAGGACATGGTGTTTGTCATCAGTAGTTATGAAACTACTGAAGACAGTGGTTTAGTCATCAGCTGTTGTAAACAACTGAAGACTTGGTATTGGTCATCAGTAGTTATAAACTACTGAAGACGTGGTTTGCTTCAGTTGTTTAAAATGAAACAGCAGTGGTACAAACGACTGAGGAGAAAGTTCTCGTCAGCTGTTTTCGTCAATTCTTAGCTTTTCAGCTGTTTCAAACTATCCTCAACACATTCATCAGTCTTTATGGCTGATTTCAGTTGTTTCATAGGACATCAGTACTTATCTGTTTTTACTGATTTCAGTAGTTATGACTACATCAGTAGTTGTAACTACTTCAGTAGTTTAGAGCAGATGAAGTACTTCAGTACTTGTGAGAACTTTTAGCCTTCAGTAGTTATAAAAAGTACTGAGGTTAAAAGCTCATCAGTACTTATATGTGACATGCACTCATGATCATCAATATGAATTACTGAGATCATCAGTAGTTGTCACCTATTCTAGCTGCAGCATACCAAGCCTTAACACCAGGTTTTGGAAAGTTGAACTATCCAAAGGCTTAGTAAAAATGTCTGCAAGCTCATCAGCACTGGGCACAAACTTAGGATCAATCAGACCTTTTTCAAAACAGTCTCTTATAAAATGGTGTCTGATCTCTATATGTTTGGTCCTAGAGTGCTGGACTGGATTTTTGACAATGCAAAGAGCTGAAGCACTATCCATTAACAATGGAGTCTTAGTCTCTGTAATGCCATAATCCAAAAGTTGGTTTTGAAGCCAGAGTACCTGAGATGTACAGCTTGCAGCAGCAATGTACTCTGCTTCCGCAGTGGATGTAGCAACTGAGGTCTGTTTCTTGCTCTGCCAAGAAATCAAGCAGTTGCCTAGGAATTGGCATCCACCAGAAGTTGATTTCCTGGTCAACTTACACCCTGCATAGTCACTGTCAGAAAAAGCAACTAATTTACCAGAATGGTTGGTAGAATACCATAAACCTAGAGATGGAGTGCCTTGCAGATATCTAAAGATCCTCTTGACTGCAATCAGATGAGACTCTTTAGGTGCAGCCTGAAATCTAGCACAAACACATGTAGCAAACATAATCTGGTCTAGAAGCTGTTAAATACATCAAGGACCCAATCATACATCTGTAAAGTGTTTCATCAACCACTTTACCTTTCTGATCTGAGTCCAGTTGTGTGGTGCTGCTCATGGGAGTAGAACAGGGCTTACAGTTTTGTAAATCAAACTTTTGCAAAAGATCTTTTGTATATTTGGATTGATGAATAAAAATTCCATCAGCCTTTTGTTTGATTTGCAACCCCAGAAAGAACTGTAATTCTCCCATGGCACTCATTTCAAACTTCTGTTGCATCAACTTTGTAAAGGCATCACACAACTTTGGATCAGAGGATGCAAAAATAATATCATCTACATAAATTTGAACAAGTAGATTATGCTGCCCAGCTTTCTTAATAAATAAAGTCTTGTCTATGGAGCCTCTAGTGAAATTGTTTTCCAGAAGAAAGTTTGATAATGTCTCATACCAGGCTCTGGGAGCTTGTTTTAACCCATAAAGAGCTTTATCAAGCTTATACACCCAATTAGGATGTTTGTTGTCCTCAAAGCCTGGAGGTTGACATACATAAACTTCTTCTTTAACTTTTCCATACAAAAATGCACTTTTGACATCCATTTGAAAGACTTTAAGTTTTTGATAAGCAGCATAAGCTAAAAACAATCTAATTGCTTCCAGTCTGGCTACAGGGGCAAAGGTTTCATCATAATCAATACCTTCTTCTTGTGCAAACCCCTGAACAACCAGTCTGGCCTTGTTCTTAACAATAAGCCCATTTTCATCAGTTTTGTTCCTAAACACCCATTTAGTGCCTATTGCACACTTACCTGGAGGTAGAGGAACCAGTTCCCACACTTGCTGTTTCTTGAACTGAAGAAGCTCAAGCTGCATGGCATCAACCCATCCATTGTCCTTTAAAGCAATGTGATAATTCTTTGGCTCTTGCTGACTGATGAAGAGAGCATAGAAGCAGAAGTTTGACAATTGACTTCTTGTTGATACTCCAGCAGTGATATCACCAATGATTTGAGACATGGGGTGATTCTTCAGATCTTGATACACAATGAGATCTGTGCAAGTGTTTGTAGCCGGTTCAGCAGCAACAGATGGTGATGGTGAATCATTTCCTTGAAACCAATCAGTGGATGGTAATTCAAAGGAAGTTGAATTCGAAGAAATCTCATCAGCATTAGTTGTGGATGGTGCTACTGGCGCTACAGGAACATCAGGTCTAGTTGAATCAGGCAGCTGATCACTAAACCTGAAGAGGTGAGTACTGCAATCATCATCATCATCAGCAGTACCACCAGGTGGTGAACTATTGACAGGAGCAACAGCAGGAGTTTGATAAGGAACATATTGCAGTATGTCCAGATCAAATAACTCCACAGGACTTTGTGGAATCTTGTCCTTTGGAGATTCATTAAACTTAACATGTAGAGTTTCTTCAACCATCTTTGTTCTGCAGTTGAAGACTCTGTATGCTTTGCAAGTAGATGAATAACCAACAAAGTATCCTGCATCCACCTTAGGATCAAATTTGTGGAGTTGATCCTTTGTGTTGAGAATAAAACAGGGACACCCAAATGCTTTGAAAAATGAAATCAGTGGAGCCAAATGATGGAGAACTTCATATGGAGTCTTCATCAACCTCTGATTTACTAAAACTCTATTTTGCACATAACAAGCTGTGTTGACAGCTTCGGCCCAAAAGGTCAATGGCAAACCTGAGTCAGCCAGCATGGACCTTGCAGCTTCAATGAGGGTCCTGTTCTTTCTCTCCACTACTCCATTTTGTTCCGGAGTCCTTGGAATGCTGAACTGCCTTTTGATTCCCTTTGAGAGATAGAAGTCATCAAGTGTATGATTTCTGAACTCAGTTCCATTATCACTCCTAATACACTTGACTGGAAGGGAATACTGCTTCTCAATGTACAGCACAAAGTGGATAATCTTCTGAGCAGCCTCATCCTTTGATGTAGAAAGAAAGTCCATACAAATCTGGAGTAATCATCCACAATTACCAGACAGTATTTCTTCTTTGCCATGCTCATTACTCTCACAGGACCAAATAGATCCATATGCAGTAATTGCAAGCAGGCAGTGGACTTGGACACTTCAATAGGAGGAAATGAGACCTTGTGCTGTTTTCCTTTTAAACACAGCAGTGCAAGTTTCATCACAGTGGAACTCCTTTATTGGTAAGCCTCTGACTAAACTATTGTGGCTAAGCTGATTCATGTTTTTGAGATTAACATGACCAAGCCTCCTGTGCCATAGTTTAGATTCTTGAAAAGAGGCTTTGGAAAATAGGCAAGGATTACCTTTGAGATCTATCTTCTTAGAGAGATCTAAGGCATACACTCTTCCTGTCCTGTTGGCTTTCAGGAGAGTGTGATCATCCAATACCTTGTCAATCAAGGGCAAAACTTTGGATGACAGAATCCTACAGTTTTGACTTGTGAAAAGGGCAACATGGCCTTTATCACACATTTGACTGACACTCAAGAGGTTGTACTTGAGATTTTCCACATGATTAACATCATCAAATTTGATTTCTCCATTGGAGACAAAGCCCTTACCGATGATGTAACCCCTAGCATCATTGCCAAAAGAGACAAATCCCTTCTTTCCTTGAGAGTAGTCATGAAGAAGAGAGATGTTCCCAGTCATGTGCATGGATCCCCCACTGTCTACATACCAGATGCTATTTTGGCATGTTGAAGAACCCTGCAATAATAAACAATCAGTTAGTTTTAGAGACCCAAACCTTTTTGGTTTTGGGCCTGGTCTCATCAATAGATGGTAAACTAGCATGTTTATTTGTAACAACAGCCTGAGAGGAAGAAGATGGTGCAGAAGAGGAGTCCTTTGGCCTAGACCTCCTTTTCTGTGGTTTCAACATAGGAGAATCTAGTTGGTTAACTCTACCCAACAGATGTTGTACCATCATCACCAGCTGTGTCTGATTTTGTGATAAAGCTTTCAGCTCATCAGACACATTGCTAGTGGAGTTAGATAAGGTCCTATGTTGCACCTTCTTCTTTTGAGCACCCTCAGCTGTCACCTGTTTAACTCCTTCCTTTTTGGATTGCTTTAAGGACTTAAGGGTTACAGGATTTGATGTTGCTGATACAAATGTGGTCTCAAACTCAGTTTTCATTTTTACCATTTTCTCATTAATTTCTTCCTTTTGTTTGAGTTTGGAACCTCTTTTGTACCAACACTCATCTGTAAGATGATTGAACAAACCACATACTTCACATGGTTTCTTCTTCATCTTAGGTTGATCATTAACTAAAGATGATGAAGCAACTGAAGACTTGTTCTTCAATGCTTTGGAAGCATTGGTTGCTTTCTTAACAGCATCTTTAGTAGTCTTCAAACTCTTTCTACTGCCAGTTTTCTTCTCTTCAGTACTGACAGCAGTTGAAGTTTGAACTTCAGGAGTTGAATCCTGCTCTCCAGTCCTTTCAGGACCTTCAGGATTGACTCCTGAGTTGATCAACTTATTGATCATGTGAATGTCAGCATTTGGACCATCAACATCAGCTGATAGGTTCAAGAGGACTTGATACTGACTGCTACTTCTGATTGTGCTGTATCAGAAGGTAGATCACATGACTTGATGGATTGGTTATCACTCTCACCATCAGATTCTACCTCTGCTCTTGGGGTAAAACTGTAGGTGGAGCAGTGTGATTGTAACCAATTCCAAACTTCACATTTGAAGCAGATTGCTTACTAAGAAGCATTTCAAAACCTTTGCATGATTGTACCCATCTATCACACTCGACCTGGGTAACTGCAAGGGTTTCTTTGAGATCTTTGTACTTCTCTAGAAGTACATCTTCTCTAGCCTTATCATCATTATTTTGCAATTCAGTTTATAAATCTCATCATTTTATCTTTGAGCACAAACTCAAACTCAGCTTTGTTTTTGGAAATTACTTGTTCTAACTCAATGTTCTTATTAATAAAGCTACATTTGCTTCTCTAATGGAAGCAAATGCTGCTATGCATTGTTCAGAACATAATTTGGCTTTTGCCTCAGAGGATACCTGTGATACCTGAGGTGTAGAGGCATTGGAAGATGAAGTATCAGCAGACTCCAAAGCCATAAGAGCTAGATTCCCAAAGGACTGTCACCACCATGTTGACCAGCACCTGAGAACAGTTGATCATGACCAGACAAGTCATCTGGTAAACTGCTCCAGTCAACAACTCCTGGGGTGAAGAAGCTGTGTTGTTGAGATGAAGGTTGTTGATGAGATGGGAAGGCTGAGGTTCTGGTAATGCATGAGGTTGTGGTGTCATAGGAACTTGAACTTGACTTGACTGTGGCATGTAGTAACAAGGGTACTGATAAGGCATTTGACCCTGAGAAACAAAATATGCCGGAGATTGTTGTTGAGGATGATGACTAGATGTGACAGGATGTTGCCCTCTGTTTTGTTGACTGTTGCCAGGAAAAGTCACAAAGGGTGCAGTAGAGTTTGATCCAGTTGATCTACACTCTCTTGCAAAGTGTCCAAGCCGTTGGCATTTGTGACACCTCAACTTGCTCTTGTCAAAACCAACTTTGGTTTTGCCAGAGAGTCCTGGGAATTTTCTTCCAGTTCTTTTGTAGAACTTCTGAGATCTGATATTTATCAAGGCCATTTGGCTCAAAATATCCATCTCTTCTAAGTCATCATCTGCAATCCCCTTGAGATCATCCATGATGAAACATAAATTGTCATTATTACCTCCAGTAAACTGACCATCAACACTTACAAATGCAGAATTAGAAGTGCTCGAAGAGAAATTAATATGCTCATCATACTGGCATTCAGATGCAGCATATTCTGACTCATGACCCACCAAGGCAGTGTTGCCTTGAATAAAGTCTTCAGTGAGCTTTCCAGATGAAGACAGCTTTCTCTTCTGTTCTATCTCTCTCTCAAAAGTGAGCAATTTCCCATGGAGTTGGGTGAGAGATAGTTTGTCCAAACTTGCACTGGAGCGTAGGACAATAGTATATGTGTCCCATCTCTCAGGCAGTGATCTGAGAAATCTGTTATTCATCTGAATATTGGTGTATTCAAGTTTGACCATTTTTAGTTCAGAGATCAAACAAGAAACCGCTCATATTGTTGAGTCAGTGTCTCACCCTTTCTATGAGAAAATGTCTCATATTGTTGGGCAAGAATTTCTCTATTATTTGCCAAGACCTCATCAGTTCCTCCAAATTGTTCTTTCAAAGCAATCCAGAGGTCATGGGCAGTTTCATGATGCATTAGCCCAGAATAGATTTCATTGGGCAAAGCCATGGCCAGAATTCCATGGGCTTTTGCATCAATCTCAAGCAACTTTTTATCCTCATCTGAGTATTGCTCCCTCCTCTTCGGAACCATTTGATTGGTTTCCGGGTTATTCACCATAGGCTTGTGTGGACCATGTACCACTGATGTCCAACACCCTGCGCTGTTAACAGACAGGTGATGGAGCATACGTCTTTGCCATATGTTATACTCATTCCTAACCAGCATAGGAGGCTTGGTTGAGGAACCAGTATTGTGAGGATCATTGGAGGGAGTGGTCATTTTCAGTTCAAAAACAGTTTAGTTCAAGTTTTAAAAAGTTTTAGACAAACCACAACAAACTCAATGAGAACCAAGAATAAGATCTCAGGATGAATGAGCAGAAATACAGAAAATTCAATCTCTATAACCGTTCTTGCAAAAAAAAAGCTAATTCAATCAAACTTGGATCTTGAATAGCAGTTTCAATGATCAATTATTAGATCGATCAATGATTAACCTGCTCTGATACCATTTGACAGGATCAGTGATCGCAAGTTTGATGTTTATCAGAATATAAAGCAGCGGAATACACAAACGAATTAGACAAATTGTAGCAAGCAAACATATATGTAAGCGTAAGATCATACGGTTATAGGGAGAGAATATGAATTTCTGATTTCTAGGAATGTTTATAGATGGAGAATATTTCTAATCAAATCAATCAAACATTCCATTCAATTGCTCATATCGCTCAATGATTACAATGGTTTGTCACTCTTATATAGAGTGCAACAGTCACTGCTGTTATCACGGAAAGTGACAACTGGCAGATCCAATACAGAAATAACTAAATCTTAACAAACTACTGAAATGTTCACAACTACTGAGAACATATCAGCAAGTTAAGTACAAAATATAAAACTACTGAAACTACAACGACTGAAGAACAAGCTCTTCAGTCGTTTTACAAAACTACTGAAACATAAACAAAAAACTACTGATATCACAACTACTGAAGAAGTACTCTTCAGCAGTTGTGACAAACTACTACTACTGAGCTTCAGTACTTGCTTCAGACTTTGACCTTCAGGCGTTTCATCAGCTGATGACTTCAGTAGATATCATCAGCTGATGTCTTCAGTCTTTGTCTTCAGACTTTGTACATCAGTTGTTGATCTTCAGCACTTGTGAACTCTTCAGCTGTTGTGCTTCAGTACTTTGGTCTTTCAGCTTCAGCACTTGTGTTCTTCAGCTGTTGTACTTCAGCACTTTGGTTCTTCAGCTGTTAAGGTCTTCAGCACTTGATCTTCAGCTGTTGAAGTCTTCAGCACTTGTCAAACTACTGATGAGGCTTTCAGCAGTTGTTGTGATACCGTGTGGGACTTAGAGATTTTTTCTGATCTTGGCTCATTGGTTCTTTTGGTCCAACAGGTGTTTAAGCAAAATGAAACTTCGCGGTCGGGAATGTCTCAAATCTAGCACCCTAACATGAATATAATAAGTGATAAGTTACTGCTCTAACTTATTTATGGTGCAACAAGTTGTCAAAGGTTGTTGTCGGGTTTGGCTTTGATTCGATTAGGGTTTGCGTAAAAGGTTTCCTTTTATTGAAAGTCAAGGTTTTTCATTTATTAAGGCTTTTAACACCATTTAGTTAAGAATATAGGGTAATTAAGTTGTTCAAGTGATTATAGTCTCGTAAGAGCTGGTTATGAAGTTTGGCAAAATTTTACAGTTTAGCCCCTCATGTTTCAAAATTGACAGTTTCTACCTTCAAGTTTGATTTCATGTATTAAATGACATTTATGACCAAAAATAAGGTTTTTTAAAGTTAAATTGACTTATTATTAAGTAATTGTATACAAATTTTTAGATAATGGGTTCGGTTTAAAACCTATGTGTTTAACGTTCCCGGTTACGGTGAAACCGAAGAGTTTTAACGGTGAAACAAAGGTCTCCATAAATCGGTGACTTAGACCAGTAGGTAACACCTTAAGACATTTTTATAAGTTTCTATTCCTTTTAATCACAAAAATTTTCCTTTAAGGTTGAAAGACCCGTTTTTACGTTTAACCCGTAAAATCGCGTTTTTAACCGAATTGACCATTTAAAACTCGTTTGACCAACTTTTCTACTTATAAGTTATTTTCTCACTTAATCTTCTGGAATAACATGGTTTTTATAATTTTTAACATTATACTCATTTTTCTAGATTTTTCTCAAAAACGTCATTGGGTTGGTACCCGTTTCCACTTAAAAATCCATTTAAATTACCTTTTTACCACTAAACTTTCCCATTGACTCCAGAACCCTTTTATTATCATTTTGAGCCTGGAATACTTTTTAAGATGGTTAACATCCATGCTTTATTATTTTACAATTGTTTTACCATGTTTCAGTTCCCAAAAGTGACTATAAGGGGGGGGGGGTCTAATCACAACATGTCCTTTCTTCCAGAGATTAAACATTGTTAACACTCTTAATATTCGTCAAAGCCTACTTAAATTTCTGTCCCAAAACGTGGCCTAGTTGTTCTACACATCCATGGACTTCAAATATGTAGAAAATGTCATAACCGACCATAACACATGTGTAAATCATCTTAACTTGAGCTTAAACATTACCAACACTTTATTTAGCTTTATAAACAGATTATTAAGGTGTCCCAAAGTCGTTCATGAGCAGGTTATGAGTCTTGGTTGAGAGGGTTTTTCAAACAAATGTTTAAAGGGTGTTGTTACATGTAGAAAGAAGGATTTGCAAGGTGTAATCCATGTAGTAACCATGGGTTCGAGTTATGTAACCTTTTGTAACTTTTAAAACAGGTTTTTGGGACCCATTAAGCCATTAACATGCAGGTTACAAGTTTTGTTTACGAGAGTTGCAACATTGATAAGTTAGATGATGCAAAACACCCAAAAAGGGGGTTTTCATGGTGGAAATCGGTTTCCACCTCAAGAATGACTATCATATCATGTGATTTACCTTCAAGAATGTTGGGAACTCCTTCAGAACAAAGTGATGGTGAGAAGTTTCTGCTACAACTAGAAAAAGCAAGGTTTTTAGGTGAAAAATGAAGAAAACATGAGAAATGTCCAAAACCAACAACATGGAGCTTACACTTGATGTAACTCACGGTTTGGAAGGTGTTGATGGTCGTGGATGCTAGAAAATCCTTGGACTTGGCTGTAGAACCTCGAACAAAGGCTGGAAAAGACGGACAAAGTGCAGGTGTGTGTCCAAGACTCGCGAATGTGGCCACCTTCTTGCGGTTTGAGCTTGGCCGATGCTAGCTTGGTGTTGTGATTCACGGTTTTGGAGCTGGAGTAGAGAGGATTTGAGAGAGTTTGAGTGTGTGTGTAATTCTCAGCTGAGAATTCGAAAAAGAGAGGAGAGGGAGAGGATTGAGAGAGGGTTGCATGAAATGGGATTGGAGAGTGAGGGTGGTGGTGTTTTAGTGGAGAAGGAAATGTGGATTGGGGAAGGTGGGGGCGGCCGAGATGCTCTCCAATGGGCAGTTCTCCTTTAATTTTAATTGATAACAATAATGTGTAGTATTAATTTGTAGTATTGGGTAGTATTTTAGGTGGTAACGTTTAGTTAATTGTTAAGTGTTATGCATGCACATGCATGTCTCTTAGCCGAAAATTACAAGTGTGTTTGTATACACACATTTAATTGTTTTCACTAATTAATTGGTTTCAATTAGGGTTTTTAAATTCTAGCTAGGGTAGCTAATTAACATTCCCGGGCCTAAGTTCTAATTGGTAGAGACTCAATTTGACTAAAGTCATAAAATCACATAGAATCATAAAAATGGAACAAATAGCAATAGATGACACTAAAATCACCAATAGGGTTAGTTTGTTTCTATTAATGGCATTTATAAGACGGATAGCGATGCAAGTAGATTAGGGTTAGAATTACAACCTGGAGGTCGATTGTCACATTCTCCCACCGTTTAGGAATTTCGTCCCGTAATTTTATTTTCGATTGGAGTCTGAACGGGTGGGTTTGAAGAGGTGTGGATAATTCTTGCTCATTTCATCTTCACGTTCCCAAGTGAATTCACGTCCTCTTCTAGAGTTCCATCTAACCTTAACCTTGGGTAAGTGGCTACGACTTAGCCTTTGGACAAGCTTATCGGTGATTTCCAACCGTTCCTCAATGAAGTTTAGTTTACTATCGATTTGGGCTTCCTTCAAGGGTATCACTAGGCTCTCGTCAGCCAAGCACTTCTTGAGCTTAGACACATGGAAAGTGTCATGAATGTAGCTTATCTCCTCAGGTAGTTTCAATCGGTATGCTACCGGACCGACCCTTCTTATGATCTCGAACGGTCCAATGTACCTCGGCTCAACTTGCCCTTTTTACCAAATCTGATCGCACCTTTCCATGGTGCCACTTTTAACATCACCTTGTCACCAATCTGGAACTCCAAGGGCTTTCGCCTTCTATTTGCGTACTTCTCTTGACGGTCCCTTGCAATTCTCAATCGCTCTTTTATTTTGAAGATTTTGTCTGTGGTTTCCATCACGATGTTGGGTCCTACTACTTGGCTGTCACCAACCTTGTTCCAACTCAGGGGAGACCGACATTTTCTACCATATAGAGCTTCATAGGGAGCTGCTTTGATGCTCGTGTGACAACTATTGTTGTAGGAAAATTCCACTAGGGGAAGGTGAGTGTCCCAACTTCCGCCAAAGTCTATCACGCAGGCTCTCAGCATGTCCTCTAGGGTTTGGATTGTACGCTCGCTTTGACCATCTGTTTGGGGATGGTACGCGGTGCTCAAGTCGAGTCGAGTCCCTAGCGCTTGAGGTGAAACGATTATCTCGGTCGGAAATGATTGATAACGGGACTCCATGTCTCGACACTATTTCATTAATGTATAATCGGGCCAATTTGGTCAAGTCGTAGTCCTCTCGGATGGGTAGGAAATGTGCTAACTTGGTCAGTCTATCCACGATGACCCAAATAGCATCGTGGCCACGAGGTGTTCTCGGCAGTTTTGTGACGAAGTCCATGGTGATATTATCCCATTTCCACTCCGGGATCTCTGGTTGTTGTAATGTTCCGGATGGTTTCTCGTGTTTGGCCTTGACCATTGAACAGGTCAAGCATTTTCCGACATAGGTGTCTATGGATTGCTTTAGCAGGGCCACCAAAATAGGGATTTTAGGTCTTGGTACATCTTGTCGCTACCTGGGTGAATAGAGTACTTGGTTTTGTGAGCCTCGTCCAAGACGATCTCTCTAATTCCCCTATGCCTGGGTATCCACGTCTTACCTTCACATTTGTAGACGTTGTCGCTTCCCAGCACAAGATGTTTCTCCATTCCCGTCAACATCTCCTCGGACAAATTTTCCTCCTTCAAGGCCTCTTTCTATGCTTCTCTTATGCTGGTGAGGAGACTGGAGTAGACACTCATCCTTAGCACACAAACTCGTAGGGGTTTTTCTCTTTCCTTTCGGCTCAAGGCATCTGCTACTACATTCGCCTTCCCAGGATGGTACCGAATTTCGCACTCATAATCGCTTAGTAGCTCTACCCATATTCTTTGACGCATATTTAACATCTTCTGTTCAAGGATGTGCTGCAAGCTCTTGTGATCGGTGTATATGACACATTTGGTACCATATAAGTAGTGTCTCCACATCTTGAGTGCAAACACCACGGCACCCAGTTCAAGATCATGGGTAGTATACTTCTGTTCGTGCTCATTAAGAAGTCGAGATGCGTAGGCGATGACTTTTTCTAGTTGCATTAGCACGCACCCTAACCCTTGTTGCGAGGCGTCACAGTAGAAGACAAAATCCTCTACGCCTTCCGGCAAAGCAAGGATGGGCGCACTACACAGCCTTTCTTTGAGCAGCTCAAAGGCTTCGTGCTGTTCTTTTCCCCATATGTACACCACGTTCTTCCTTGTCAACGATGTCAGTGGCTGCACGATTTGTGAAAAGTCCTTTATGAATCTTCGGTAGTAACCGGCCAATCCAAGGAATTGCCTGATCTTGGTGGGAGTCTCAGGAACTTTCCAGTTCTTAACAGCCTCAATTTTGGAGGGGTCTACTTGGATTCCGTCTTCGTTTACTATGTGCCCTAGGAACTGAATCTCACGCATCCAGAATTCGCATTTGGAGAACTTCGCGTATAGCTGCTCATTCTTTAGTAGTTCAAGGATCAGCCTTAGGCGTTTCTCGTGTTCATCCTTGCTTCGAGAGTAGATTAGGATATCATCGATAAACACAATTACGAATTTGTCTAGATATGGGCCGCAGACTCGGTTCATGAGATCCATGAACACCGCGGGTGCATTGGTTAGTCTGAAGGGCATCACCAGGTATTCGTAATGCCCGTATCTAGTTCGGAAGGCTGTCTTGGGTACATCTCATCCCTTAGCTTTTGTTGATGATACCCAGACCTTAAATCTATTTTGGAAAAATAGCTCGCTCCTTAGAGTTGATTGAATAGATCGTCAATCCTCGGAAGTGGGTAACAGTTTTTCATTGTGAGCTTGTTCAAATCTCGATACTCTATGCACATTCGTAGGTCCCGTCCTTCTTTTTCACAAATAACATGGAGCACCCCATGGAGAAACACTCGGTCGAATGAAACCCTTATCTAAGAGTTCCTGAATTCTTTCATCTCAGGTGGGGCGAGTCGATATGGTGCCTTGGCCCCTGGGGCCGCGCACGAGGAACTAATTCAATTTGGAATTCAACTTGTCTCGGTGGAGGGAGTCCGGGAAATTCGTCGGGGAATACTTCCAGGTATTCAGAAACTATTGATATTTCCTCAATCTTCTTCTCTTCCTTAGGGCTCATTACATAGACAATGTAGGCTGTACGTCCTTTATTGAGACATTTGGTTGCCTTCAGGTGGGACATCATAGGGCATAACGTGCCACTATTATCCCCATAAATCGTAAGAATTTTATTGTCGGCTAAGGGTATTCTTAAGAGTCGCTCGTCGCATATGATTTCAACCTTATTTTCGGCCAACCAATCCATTCCTACTACTATATCAAATCGTCCTAGGGTTATCGGAATCAAATCTATTTTAAACAAATTACCCCTTAATTCAATGGTGCAACCTTTGATTATTTCATTAGTTTCTATTATTTTTCCGTCAGCTAATTCTACGGTGTAAGCATAAGTTAAGGTATGAGTATCTAATTCAATCAATGGTCTAATGGTGGTAGAAATGAAGCTACCCGTTGCACCAGTATCGAATAAGATAGTAGCAGGATGGTTATTTACGAGGAACGTACCATTGACCACATCAGGCTCTTTCTTGGCTAGCTTGGGGTCCATCACAAAGTCTCTCCCTTTTGGTTTGTTGGGCTTAATGTCCTTGTCTCTCGTTAGCTTCGGGCATGTGTTCCTCCTGTGCCCCGGATCCCCACATTCATAGCACTGCTTCCCCGGCTCATACTTACAGTCCTTGATTAGGTGCCCAGGTTTCTTGCACCTAAAGCAGGGACTTGGGTTACATTCCCCTTGGTGATGTAGCTTGCACTTGTTACAATATGGATTGATGCCCAGATACAACTTCCTAGATTTCCCTCCAACATCATCACACCTCAAATTTTCACCGAGCCTCTTGCTTGAGCTACTACTCCCACTGTCAAACCTCTTGGTATCAAACCACCTCTTCTTCTCATCAACTTGCTTATTTCCATCTTCAATCCATCCCCGCTCGGTCCAGCCTGCCCTAACCAAGTCATCGGTTATGCTACCGGTGAAATCAACCGCATCTTGCAAGGTCATAGGCTTCGATGATCGGACCATGCCCCTAGCTCTAGGGTGTAGGTCCCAGATGAAGCGTGCTATCCCTTTCGACTCGGGGTTCACCAGGTGTGGCACAGTCGGGATAGGGTAAGAAACCTATTGATGTACTTGGTGTAATTAGGACCCTTCATCTCTAGGCTTAGGAATTCAGCCTCAAGCTTCTCTAATTGGTTGATTGGGTAGTACTTGTTGGTTATCAACTCCCTAAACTCAGACCATCTCATGCGGCCTGCAACATTTCTTCCTCGAGGTAGGATTATGATTTTCCACCATTCAAGTGTCGGGCCCTTCAGAGACTGGGAGGCCAACCTTACCATGTGCTCAATTTTGCACTCACTGATGTCCAGTACCGCTTCCATCTCATCTAGCCACCATAGTGATTCAATGGCACCCTCAGTTCCATGAAAATCTCTCGGTTTGCACGCCATAAAAGTTTTGTAGGAACACCCGTTCCTCAGTTCTTCCATATCATCGTCGGCTTCTTCTCTTGGTCTAGGCCCACCACTATGGTTTCAAGTTCCCGATCTGCGTTAATTTGAGCGATGATCGTTGGGATGGCGTTGGCTATTTGCTGAGCCACTAAGTTCGCAATCCTTTCGTCATCATTCGCACCTCTAGGTGCACCTCATGGTGATTTCGGTGGAGTGGGTGGCGGAGGTTGGTCGCCACCGTGTCCCCTAGTACGTGGAGCTTGGCGTCCCCCTCTTCCGGTTCCTCCGGCCCTGACACCGCCTCCATGATTAGCTACGGTCCTTCCACCACAGGCTCTTGTCATCGGCGGCATTCTGGTTTCAATATTAACAACCATTTAGTATCTCAATATTTTAACATTAGATATTACCATACAATGCTATCTCTATAATCCATATATTTGAACTCAAAATATCTTTCATTCCTAATGAGCGATGCCTATGTACGTGTAAAGTTAGATGTAAATAAAAATATCTTGATGCCCGCATGCATCAAGAAGATAGCTATACTATCACTAGTACTTGTGACTATCAATTTTAATATGCCATCGCATATTTCCCTGCATAAAATGGTTAGTTTATAACAGAGATTAATTCAAGCAAAACCATAAATAGTTCCAATCACACACATAACTAAAGTCCACAATCTGCATAGCATAGTACCAAGTAGTATCAGAAATAACAAGTTGGAAGGTGCTTACACCCCCATAATAATAATATGTTTAGTCTCATGAAATAGAAATACTAATAATGCTTCTCCACCCATGCTCAATTCTTCCAAGGCCACTTGAACCACCCGGTCTTCTCCCTTCGCCTCTCCTCTTCGATCCTTTGGACGCCTTTAGTAGCCATTATTGCCTAAAAGCGCGAGAACTATGAGTCCCGCACCACCTGCTGTATTGACATCTCATGGCGCCGGAGGACCCTGATAATGTCCACCAGCTCAGCGTCACTAGCCCGTGGCTGGACTGCGCGTAGGGATCTCGAGGTAGTACTCTCGAGCCAGCATATGAGCTGTGACGGGCAGGCACCCAATGAGTGCTATGCCTCGAGGGATCGATCTCCGGGGGTACCGAGACCGGGCCACTAGTCGAGGGAGGAGGAGGAGGCATCCAAAATGACACGGATGTTCCCGGTCGAACGCTTTTGCGAGGGCGCGTAATAACCCTCGCACCACTCCCACTATGGGGATCGGTGGCTAGACCGGTACGGGGACCTGAGGGGAACGAGAACAGGTTCGGCTCCTCCACATGGGTGGCGACGTATCCTCAGACGGATCCGTGTCATCCGAAGTAACCGAAACCCATCCCGGGTGATAATCCCCCATAGGTGGCTCCTGATACTAAGATGGACTCCCCGTTCTCCTCAACCTACCCACTGGGGTAGTCTCGTCAAGAGGAATGCAGGCGTCTTACCTTTGTCTGTCATAAGAACTTATCGCCTGTACATAGTATCTCAAAAGTAGGTTGGCAAAGGCTATAATAATATTAATAGCAATAATAGTAATAATAGTGCCAAGTATTGTGGTTATATAGTTTCTAGGATTTGACCGTGAGTTTTTCAAATAATGGTTAGTCTTTATCATTATCTATTGTTACCGGATGAATTTTCCTAGAATTCATGCGTCCAGTAAGTTCATGGTTACGTTGACCAAGTGTAACCATCAACTTACCTAACCCACTCACTCTAGTCCATTTCATCGTCAGAAGGACAGTCCTAAGGTCTCGGGTTGTAGCCTAGGGTCCATTAAGGTATTCCTGATTTCCCTACAACCTTTGGCTCTGATACCAATCTGTCACACCCAGGGCCCAGGGAGGTGGGACGTCACAGACTGGCTTAATATGGTAGCGGAAACAAACCATAATATGAGCACAACAAGGAAAGGAAATACATGGCATTACATCAATTACATGTCTCGGGTTACAAAAGTTAACCCATTAAAAGATACATAGTTCAAATACCCAACGTATTCAAAAGATTTAATTGTTTAGCAAACATCCAAGAAAAATCATTTCTTAAAATTAAAGCCAATGTAATGCCATCAAGGTCTCGGTTCTAAGTCCTCTACTTGAAGTCCTTTAGGTCTTCAAGTTATCCATGCTAGATACATGAAACATGCTCAAAAGAATTTTGGGTGAATATAATGTTGGTGAGTTTAGTGTTTAAAGTTCAAAAAATAGGAGGTTTTTTAAGACTCCACTTTAAAAGAATTAGTTCACTTTTATTATCAACATGATAGTATAGCGGTTGTGGAGGTCACAATCAACCCTGCACTCAGCCCCGACTAGCCTCTTCAAGAGTAAAGTGTTGTCGGTTAACATTAGAGGATAGTTGAGCCTCATATAGGTGCACCCTACGTGCTGAGGGGTACAGCTACGCGGGATCTCAGTGTGGTCCCCTTCCCATAGGAAGGCACTGTGCGTGGGGGATACCCCAAGTAGATCTACCCATATAGACAAGCGGTTCACAAGAATTAATGATTTTGAAAAAGTATAAACAAGGCAGGTTCAATTAATACACAACATTCAAGCATCATAAGTTATAGAAAATAAAGATTACAGTCAAAACAATCGCATGTTCCATCCCTAAAACATTTAAAAGAGAAAAAGGGGAACACTAAACTCACCTTAGGTGTTTAAGCAAAATGAAACTTCGCGTGCCGGGAATGTCTCAAATATAGCACCCTAACATGAATATAGTAGGTGATAAGCTACTGCTCTAAACTTATTTATGGTGCAACAAGTGTGTCAAAGGATTAGTTGTCGGGTTCGGCTTTGATTCGATTAAGGTTTGCGTAAAAATTTTCCTTTTATGGAAAGTCAAGGTTTTTCATTTAATCAAGGATTTTAACACCATTTAGTTAAGAATATAGGGTAATTAAGTTGTTCAAGTGATTATAAGTCTCGTAAGAGCTGGTTATGAAGTTTGGAAAAATTTTACAGTTTAGCCCCTCAAGTTTCAAAATTGACAGTTTCTACCCTCAAGTTTGATTTCTTGTATAAAATGACATTTATGACCAAAAATCAGGTTTTTTAAAGTTAAATTGAGTTATTATTAAGTATGTGTACACAAATTTTTAGGTAATGGGTTCGGTATAAAACCTATGTGTTTAACGTTCCCGGGTACGGTGAAACCGAAGAGTTTTAACGTTTAAACAAAGGTCTCCATAAATCGGTGACTTAGACCAGTAGGTAACACCTGAAGACATTTTTATAAGTTTCTATTCCTTTTAATCACAAAATTTTTCCTTTAAAGGTTGAAAACCCGTTTTTACGTTTAACCCGTTAAATCGCGTTTTTAACCGAATTTGACCATTTAAAACTCGTTTGACCAAATTTTCTACTTATAAGTTATTTTCTCACTTAATCTTCTGGAATAACATGGTTTTTATAATTTTTAACCTTATACTCATTTTTCTTAGATTTTTCTAAAAAACGTCATTGGGTTGGTACCCGTTTTCACTTTAAAATCCATTTAAATTACCTTTTTACCACTAAACTTACCCATTGACTCCAGAACCCTTTTATTAATCATTTTGAGCCTGAATACTCTTTAAGATGGTTACATCCATGCTTTATTATTTTACCATTGTTTTACCATGTTTCGGTACCCAAAAGTGACTATAAGGGGGGGGGGGGGGTCTAATCACAACATGTCCTTTATTCCAGAGATTAAACATTGTTAACACTCTTAATATTCATCAAAGCCTACTGAAATTTCAGTCCCAAAACGTGGCCTAGTTGTTCTACACATCCATGGACTTCAAACATGTAGAAAATATCATAACCGAACATAACACATGTGTAAATCATCTTAACTTGAGCTTAAACATTACCAACACTTTATTTAGCTTTATAAACAGATTATTAAGGTGTCCCAAAGTCGTTCATGAGCAGGTTATGAGTCTTGGTTGAGAGGGTTTTCCAAACAAATCTTTAAAGGGTGTTGTTACATGTAGAAAGAAGGATTTGCAAGGTGTAATCCATGTAGTAACCATGGGTTCGAGTTATGTAACCTTTTGTAACTTTTAAAACAGGTTCTTGGGATCCATTAAGCCATTAACATGCAGGTTACAAGTTTGGTTTACAAGAGTTGCAACATTGATAAGTTAGATGATGCAAAACACCCAAAAAGAGGGTTTTCATGGTGGAAATCGGTTTCCACCTCAAGAATGACTATCATATCATGTGATTTACCTTCAAGAAGGTTGGGAAGACCTTAAGAACAAAGTGATGGTGAGAAGTTTCTGCTACAACTAGAAAAATCAAGTTCTTTAGGTGAAAAATGAAGAAAACATGAGAAATGTCCAAAACCGACAACATGGAGCTTACACTTGATGTAACTCATGGTTTGGAAGGTGTTGATGGTCGTGGATGGCTAGAAACTCCTTGGAATTTGCTGTAGAACCTCGACCAAAGGCTGGAAAAGTCAGACAAAGTGCAGGTGTGTGTCCAAGACTCGCGAATGTGGCCACCTTCTTGCGGTTTGAGCTCGGCCGATGCTTGCTTGGTGTTGTGGTTCACGGTTTTGGAGATGGAGTAGAGAGGATTTGAGAGAGTTTTAGTGTGTGTGTGTGTGTGTAATTCTCAGCTGAGAATTCGAACAAAGAGAGGAGAGGGAGAGGATTGAGAGAGGGTTGCGTGAAATGGGATTGGAGAGTGAGGGTGACGGTGTTTTAGTGGAGAAGGGAAGTGTGGATTGGGGAAGGTGGGAGCGGCCGAGATGCTCTCCAATGGGCAATTCTCCTTTAATTTTATTTGTTATATAATATGTAGTATTAATTTGTAGTATTGGGTAGTATTTTAGGTGGTACGTTTAGTTAATTGTTAAGTGTTGCATGCACATGCATGTCTGTTAGCCGAAAATTACAACTGTGTTTGTATACACACATTTAATTGTTTTCACTAATAAATTGGTTTCAATTAGGATTTTTAAATTCTAGCTAGGGTAGCTAATAACATTCCCGGGCACTAAGTTCTAATTGGTAGAGACTCAATTTGACTAAATAGTCACAAAATCACATAAAATTATAAAAATGGAACAAATAGCAATAGATGACACTAAAATCACCAATAGGGTTAGATTGTTTCTATTAATGGCATTTATAAGACGGATAGTGATGCAACTAGATTAGGGTTAGAATTACAACATGGAGGTCGGTTGTTACACCTCACATGCTAGTTCTAGAATTGCATCTATGATAACTAGATCCTCAGATAGGAAAATAGCCCTTCCGCAGCTTCCATCTCAGCTTCGTAAGATTGAAATGGTTCTTTTGAAGCTTTGACTTTAGCTTTGGAAGTCTATGACAATGCACTCTCTATCCTAACTGTTATAGTTGTTGTACCATCATTTTCTATTTCCCCTTTGAAATTAATCTCAGGTTCCATGTAGACCTTAGGTTGACCAACTTCTTGAATAGCGGTAGAAGGTGCATTCAACCTCTAAAGCTCTTTAAGTCCAAAGTATGCCACAACGACATGAGGGCTTCGTAGTTCAATGGAAGATCAAAGAAGGAACTTGGATAAGAACCTGTCACATCCTGGAGGAGGCTTAGGAAAAACTATTGCTTAATGAGCATGGTATCTTAAAGTTAGAGTTGTTTGAGCTTGACTCTATGGTTCCATATGTGTTTGCCTCTCAACACTCTTCCCCTCGGAGCGTTTTTTGATCCATTTGAAGGATGATTGGAGGATGCTAAGGAAAAACCATTTCTTAATAAGCTGGGTATCTTGAAGTTAGAGATGTTAATGCTGACTCTATGGTTCCTTATGTTTTTGCTTTTGAACACTCACTCCATTTTTGGTAGCATAATCTTGATAGCGAGATGAGCTAGAGGAAGAGGTCAATGAGACCTGAATGAGTACATGCCTAACAAATCTCTCAATCTATTTCTCAGCTAGTTTAGCCTTAAGATTATCAATCTCAAGTTGTTGAGTGGCAGACTTATCCTCTAAAGTCTTAACATTAGATTCAAATATTGAGACTTTAGAAAGTTGGTCTTGAATTGTGAGTTTCAGACTTCCCTCATCTTCTTTTGAAGAGTCATGGGGAGATGAGGTAACATACCTAGTATATTCATCCTCACCACCAGATGTGGTTTTTTGGCACCCTGGTTTACCATGCCTAATGATGTCTCCTTCAAAGGCATCAATGGGCATGATTACCATAGATTCAGACTCAAAAATGTTACAGCTACTCGAAGGATCTAATGCCACTCCACATAAGTAGGACTCACCATAATTGGTTTATGTTGATGGGGGCTAGAGATAAGAGGTCCCTCTAGGCTCTATTGATCCTTAGGAGGGTGTTATGGATCATTTTCATTTCCATGAGGAGACATAATCTCCTCATCAGTTCTTATTAACAGGTCAGTAATGGATATGGAGTTATACCTAATGACCTAGGACTTTGGTAAATGTCTATTGGCTTTGAGCCTATTATGGGGCTGTCCCTTTTTGGTTTCTTTGGGGAGTATAGAGAGACTATCCCTGAGGGCTTTCAACTTGGGTTTTGGCTCAAGCTATTGACACTGAGGAAACTCAAATCGCGTAGTGAGGTCAATGGTGAAGGAAGGTAAGACCTCAGACTGAGTGGGAGTCCATGTCTCCACTCTAGTCTATTTGGTTTGAACAGGAGGGGCTTGATCAATTAGAGTAGATTGAACAAGGGTTCATTTGGGGCATCTCTAATATGTGTATTTGATGGGGTGGGAAGGTAGGATTGGCAATGTGAGGGTTGTTTCTGGTGTGGGTTCATCACGTGTGGGGTTAACAAGAATTTCACCTAGAGATATACGCTCAATCATAGCTGGAAGAAGTGGAGTGTCTCTTCTGGTGAAGTTGGTGGAAATCCTTTTCAAAATCTTGAAGATGGCCAACCTCATGTGAGGGTGTGAAAGAATAGCTACAATGACGAGCTTTCTCTTGTCCAACTCATATTTGATAAAGTGCTAGATAAACCTAGGATACATGTAGAATGTCTCCATTTGAAGGTTGCCCATCAAATTGGTCAACACTAATCTTGAGTAGTTAAAGTGTAGGCCTCTTACCAACCCATGAACTAGATAGCCTAGCTCATATGGGATTTGATCCCATCCCACTAACTTGTTTTACAAGCAGTGAAAGACAATGTGCAACAAGAACTACCACTGGTATGAAAAGTTAAACTTGTAGACTGTGGATCTTCTTAAATCACCACAATAACATCAGTCTTGGGGAACTCCATTGGTGAACCATCATCATGAAGCTCGAATGATACTTGATGAGTTGTTCGGATATGATCAACTCTTGGTCACAAATGTTGGACCTCAAAACCCTAACCCCATTCTAGGTTATAATCTATGCATTCCACCAAAAATCAGCCTTTTGATTAGAATACACGATGGGGTTTATAGTAAGGGCTCTGAAGTAAATGGATTAGGTCAGAAAGGAGATGATTTCTCAAAAGTCAACATCCATGGACAAGTCCAAGAATGCAACTTGATTATGCTGGGGTTAAGCGCCATTGGTGAGAAAGAAGTTGAGAAATGGGCTTGATTTGTGTAAATTAGGGATGAAGAAAGCTTTAGGGTAGTGAAATTAGTAAAATGATTAGAATGGGTAAGTTGAAATATATAAATGGGTGAAAGTGGTGGATAGGTAAGGTGAAGTGATGGTTTGGGTATGATATGACAACGGTGGTAAGCTTAATCCATTCAAATATTCCGACATCATTAAGAAAATCTTTTACTTTTATAGTTGTGGGGCCCAAAGATTTCCATTACACAGTAAGGTCTTCTTACGAGTATAAGATATTTCTCAAGGTAATCTTCTTCCGAAGCCAACTTAACTTCCAACGGTAATTTCTTACTTCCGAGAGTAAAGTGATTTCTCAATGAAGAATTTATAAGCTTCGGAAGTAGATATGATAAATTTTGAATTGCATCTTCCAAGACTAAAAAATCTTCCAAGAAGAAGATTTCCCTTGGAGAAATATTTCTTCGAAAGATACATAAAACATCTTTCAAGGGTTAATTTCCCTTTGGAACAATATATACGTAGAAAGATTTCAGAGATAACCTTTTGTACAGGGCTTAGACTTTTTTGACAAAAAACATTACACATTGTAACACCCCGAAAAGTCAAAACGAGACATCGAGGATAATGGGCTTAATTAGTGGGTATTTAATAAAGAAAGGAAATGGATTATGAGCTAATTAGGGTTATGGGTAAGAGCCTAAGTGATTTAGGGCCCATAATCAGCCCATTAACCTATATAATCAACCACCATCTTCCACATTCCAACCCTAGCCACCAAAATTCATAGAGAGAGAAAGTGAAGAAAAACTTAAGATATGGAGTTCAAAGGTTAAGGGATTAAAGATCTGAATGGCTGAGAATCAAACCATAAGGAAGGAGCAACATATCCCGGTAAGAATCAGCCTCAAAACCTTTCTGCAGATCAAACCCAGATCTTAGGGTTTTGGGTTTTGAAAAGTTGCAAACAATCGTATAAAGGTCGCATTTTTACGTATAAAAACATGTAAAAAGCTTAGATATAGCCTCGTGGATGATAATCTAAGAGTTTGGACGTAAAAAGTTGTGATTTTGGTTAAAAACGGGCTGGTTCGTAAATTTTATGCGTTCTGCGAAACTGTATATACATTCAGCGAATTTGAATATTCAAGCAGCGAAACTATGAGAACTTCCTGCGAAACTATAGTTTCACAGGTAGTTTCGCACACAAGTTATCGAACGAAAGTTAGGCAAAACTGGCAGTGAAGATGCCAGGGAAACTGCCAGCGAAGGTGGCAGCAATACTGTTGGCGAATCTAGCTGCGAAATTGATGATCTTGCAGTGAAATTAGCCGCGAATTTAGGTAAAAATTAACCTCTTTAAGTGTTAACTCATCTGCAGGCTGTGTAGGGTGATCCTAACCTAGAAAGCTTAGTTTAGAGGTTACTCACGGTATTCAGGTGAGTTCTAGATCCCCTTATTTTTAAGTTTTTCCATGTTTAGGGGTTATTATGCATACTAAATATACATTTTTAAATGATCGAGCTTTTATGGGGTTTTAATGAGAAGATCGATTTTTCGATAAGGAAATGTGCTATATAAGAGTGTTAAAATAAAAATATTTCTTGCTGACCTGGCAGCACGGCCCCAGCCAGGGGCGTTGCCCCTTGGACCCCACTAGGAGCTGTCACCACTAGGACCCCGCTGTCAAGGGATGCCGCCCCCAAACCCTCATTGTTCCATGGAGCGTCGGTTATGTTTTATGATGACTAGTACTTGGCTTATCGTGTACTTAATATAATAAAGTGAAAGATGATACGAATGAAAAGTGAAATGTAATGAATGTTACCCCTGAGCCCGTTTGATGATCAAAAGTCTTACAAGCACTATCATGGACTTCATTTATGTGAGTCTGATGTATGATAATTGATCCATATTCATGAGGGGGCTATGTGCCATGCAGTGTGGATCACTATCGGGGTTAGCATCCATGATGATGTGTACCGATAAGGATCGACATTTGTTGTCGATCAACATGAAGCTCTTGCTTTGTGCAATTTCGTTTATGATGAAGTTAAAGATATGAAAGAATGTAAGATAATGAACATGCTTACTAAGATGAAAATGTAATGTATTATGTATGCGTGGTCATTAAATTATGGATAAGGCTATATTTTCTTATTTAACTAAAACTAGAATTCACTCATGAAAGCTGACTTTTATGCATAATGGTTGGCAGGTAAATGTTGATGCTGGGGATGGCACCATAGAGCTACTTGGGGAGCTATGGATGGCATTCGTGTTTATGAAATCTTTTATTGTAATTTAAGAAGCAGTATGATGTTTTGTTTACAACGAATGGACAAATGTATTAGTACAATATGGTTTCTAAGTTTTAAATAAATGTCTATTTATTTCTGCTGCAATGTTTTTATATGTAAACTGATTTTATGCATTGATTAACCACTGTGAGGCTTCTCGGGAACGGGGCCTTACAAGTTGGTATTAGAGCCAAAGCTTAAGAGAATTGGGTAAATTGTATTCAAAACCGAAACTTAAACTAAAAATGGGACCGAATGAAGGATGCCAATCCAAGGTAAACTGAAAATGGGACCGAATGAAAATGCCATCAGGTAAAGGTTTCATGTAAAATTCAGATTATGTGCACGTACTGTATGTTCTATGTGCTTCTAGATTTGAATACTCACATATGTTATTGTAGTGATTTCTTGGGACAGGAGAGTAAGGTATGTAGTTAATCATATTTGGCCACTGTAATTAAGGACTTACCGTACTTATAAGAATCTGAGCAATTATCTTGATTAACCATTTTGGCATTTGAATCTTATAGGAATTAGTCATGGTTGGTAGAAATTCAGGGAAGGCAACCCGAGGAGGTGCTCGTGGCGGGCGTACTACTAAGTCACGTGTCACCCAGAGCAAAGCTAATGCTCCCGAGACTGTTCACGAGGAGTCGGACCTCCATAGTCACCCAGAGGGGGAGGGATCTGCCACACTCAAATCTACTGTGAAGGAGGCAATCGCTGATGAGGTCTATAATGTTATGCAAAATGTGTTGCCCTCAGTGGTGACTGAGGTGATTAAAGCAGTAAGGAGGGGAAGGAAAATGAGAAGAATTCAGGGAAGTTCACTCGGATGACTGAAAAATCATAAAAGGAGCCATCAAACCCAAAGGTGGTACTTCATGATGTTGACAATGATGAAGAGTCAGAAAAAAAGACTACTAAGGGGTGCAACTATGGGGCATTTCAAAGGTGCAAGCCCCTGGCCTTTGACGGTAATAGCAATGCTACTACCGCTCATTGTTGTGTCAGAGAGATGCAAGAGGTACTGGAAATTAGTGAGTGCAGGGATGATTAAAAAGTTAAGTTTGCCACTCATTCATTTGTGGACTGAGCGTTGTGCCGGTGGGATAATATTGTCCAGGTTGAAGGAAAGCGATCGATAGCCAAAATGAGGTGGTTTGAGTTGAAGGAGTTAGTGCGGGAGGAGTATTTTCCCAATCGGGAGTTAGATAAGATTGAGAAGGAGTTCTTGAATTTGGAGACTGGGAACATGACTCATCAAGAGTATACCTCCAAGTTGAACTTGGAGGCTGAGTTGAACGAGTTAGTGCAAGACTTGGACAAGACATGGTGACTCCTGTCCAAGAAGTGTTGGGTTGTTGGAAGATAAAACCGAGTTTTAACCTCTTAAACTTTCTGAAAACGCAGCGGAATTACAACTTTATAAACTTGTTTATAGGCTGAAAATATGTTCATTAGGTGACCGTATTAATGTAGAAAACAAACCCATATATCAAAGGATCATTTTATGTGAATATACATGCTATGTAAACATAAAACAACATAATATGACAGCCACAAGGGCTGCCATAACTACCTTCTAATACAGCCTTCAAAAGTCGACAGAAAAGGTGGGGAGGATGCTGAAAAATCGGCCAAAACTTCAAGATTAGAAGTCCTCAAGCTTGTATACCCCAAGCTCTAACACAAAACAAAGAATAACTATTCTAGAAATCTTTTCAGCCGAGTTTTTCTTCAACAAGAACAAGAAAACCCTTTTCTTGTGTTCTTGTTTTTGCATGTGGGAGAGAGAAGGAGATTGAGTGAATGTGTATCTAATGTGTGTATGTTTTCAAGATGCTCAACAAAACCAAGAGGAGGCCCATCCACCAAGGGGCGGCCGAAACCTCTTATGGTTTAAGTTTTCCCCCCAAAAGTGAAAATCCAAAATATAACACATTACCAAGTCATTTATAAAAGTTGTTCAAACAATTAACCTTTTATTAGAATAACACATACACACTCACTAATTATATGATGTTATTTACATAACTTAAATAACATTACAAACAATATCTATAAACAAAATATCCATATAAATTGTTCAATCTCATATGCAACTTATTTAGAAAACCCATTTTCTAAATTTGGTGTTATTATTTAATTACATGATCATATCATTAATTGAATAATTGTCGGTGATTGTAAAGCTTGTTATTGGGTATAACCCGACTTGGATCATGACATACTAACCGCATCAATGTTCTATGTGTCTTGGGCATATAGAATCCAACAAGAAAAACAAAAGATATATACAAGGTTTGCCTGTGGATATGAGGAGGCACATGATTGTAGCCAGACCAGGCACATTTAGGTCTATGGTGGATTTAGCTAGGAGGTTGTACGATGAGAGGGACGCAATGCTTGGGTAGAAGAAGGTGGAGAAATGGAATGGGAACAAGAATGGAAATGGGAAGTGGTTCGGAGGTGATAACTTCAGGAGTGGAGAGAAGAGGATGAGGGTTAAGGATCAGTCATGTAGAAGGGGAAATACTGGTGAAGGAGGTGCTTGTAGAAAATGTGGAAAAGGTCATTCGGGATAATGTAGGGTTGGGACTGGAAAATGTTTTAAATACGGGGGCGAGGGCCACTATGCTAGGGATTGCAAGGCGGTGAAGTGTTATCAGTGTGACAAGATGGGACATGTGGTGAGGGACTGCAAAAAAGGGAAATCAAGAGGATCAGGAACGGTTAAAGCTGGAGATAAAGGAAAGGGTGACGGTTTGAAGGCAAAGGCGAGGGCATTCAATATATCTCGCGAGGAGGCCAGGGCAGATCCACAAGTAGTTTCAGGTATGTTCTGGTAGACCATGAATATGCTTCAGTGCTCTTTGATTCTTGTGCTAGTAGGAGTTTTGTGTCTCCTACCTTTGTCATTTATTAAATGATAAAGGTTTAAATGATAAAGGTAGATGTTAGATGAGCCTTTCTATGTAGAAACAGCCATTGGTAAGTCCACTAAGGTAACTGAGGTGGTTGAGGATTGCTTGATTGAGTTAGAAGGTTCTAAGTTCCCAGCTAGGTTGCATGTTATGGCCTTAGGAGGTTTCGATGTGGTGTTAGGCATGGATTGGTTAGCTAGCTATGATGCCAATATGTGTGTAGTAAAAAGGTAATTCGTCTAACAGCGCCCCATGGTAAATCTGTAATGGTTTGTGGGGATAAGGTGTGCTGTGTACCAAAGGTCCTGTCGATGATCACAGCTAAAAAGTACGTGAGACGTGGGTGTAGCGCTTACTTGTCCTATGTAAAATATGTGGATGCACCACAGCCATAATTGTCAAACCTGCCGGTAGTGCGCGAGTTTCTTGAAGTCTTTCCCCAAGACCTGACTTCTCCTTTGACTAAGCTGACCTGGAAGGACGTGAAGTATGAATGGGGTACTGATGAGGAGGACGCCTTTCTAGAACTAAAGATAAGGTTAACTCAAGCCCCTGTCTTAACGTTAGCTGAAGGGAACGTGGATCTGGTAGTCTACTCGGATGCCTCGTATGCAGGATTAGGTTGCATATTGATGCAATGAGGGAAGGTAATAGCCAATTGTTGATACATGTATGTCCCTAGATCATGATATGAAATGTAATAGATATTGTTTATCTGATTTTGATGTAATTTGATATGATTAATGAAATGATATTGATTGTTTGTGATTTGTAATGACTAATATTTCATTAATGAATTGGTTAATTTGGATAGTAGTTGTGTGAATGGTTACACATAATGTTTATTAAGTAATACATTCAAACTTAACATAATGAAGTTCTCATGCGAATGGCCCATACGAATGGACCACACGCATGAATAACTTCATACGATTGACTCAGTCGCACGACTGAACCAGGAGACTGGATCAGTCGTATGATTGACACATAAGATTGACTCAGTCGCACGATTGAACACTCAGTCGTGCGAATGGATCAACCGCATGGTTCAATTGCCCAACTGAACCATGCTTATGGTCCAGTCATCCGAATGAACAATACTAACCTATAAGTACAATCTAATTCGTGAAAAACAGAGAGCATTCATTCACTACGATTCCAGACGTACCCTAGCCGTCCAGAAGCCTCCCAATTCGTTCTCCAAGTTCATAGAACACATTAGATCGATTTCCAATCGATTTCTAACATTAGTTTCAATTCTTTATTGATTATTCGCGTGTTCTCACTGATTGGATCGCCAATCAAATAGGATTCCGCACTATTTGATCTGGTTTACACGCTAATCACTAGGTATTTCGTTCAAATATCAGGTCCTAACAAGTGGTATGAGAGCTTTGGCTCTTGATTACATGTGATTCAATCAAGATTGATAAAAATCTTGTGTTTTTGCACTAAAAACGCAATCTTTTGTGTCAAAAGTGATCTTGGACATTCCCTGCTCATCAAAGTTTGGTTTCTACAGACTTAGGCGATTAGACCTTGCGAAAGTTTGAATTTTTACGTCTAAAACACGTTTAACCTAGAAATTTTCACAAAACAGCAGCTTGAGTCGCAGGAGTGAGCCATTCCCCCAACTGGACCTCATTCACATTGCTCAGACGCACGATTGGACATAGTCGCATCGCCATTCGTACGAATGAACCATTCGTTCGCAGTGTTCATACGCATCAGCTTCATTCACACGACTGAACCAATCGCTTAGTTCAGCCGCACGATTGAACCATTCGCATAGTTCATTCGCACGGATAGCCCAATCACACCCTTCAGTCACACCAGTTGACAATTTGTGTAAATTGACTTAAAGTTATTCCCCATGGAAGATCAAATGTCAGCCTTTACTGCTGGGAAGGACTCTAGGATCCAGAACCTGCTGTTACTTGAGAGTGAGGTGGGTAATCATAATAAACCACCAAAGCTTTTAACATTAGATGAGTATCCCCATTGGAAACAACGTTTTGAGATCTACCTCAATGGGGGGATCTGAATCTGTAGGAAGCTATCGAGATTGGGTATAGTATGCTGGTGGGAGCCGATGGAGTAAAGCTAACCTTAGGAGGGATGACAGACGTGCAGAAAGTTAAATATAATGCAGAGAAGAGGGTTTATGCATTGATTACACAGTCTATCCCTAAAGAGATTTTTCACCAGTACTCAGAGAATAAGCAGTCCAAGAAACTGTGGGATGAGCTGGAAAAGAGGTACGACAGGATTGCCGGAGAAGTGGGCTTCATTCGTGTCTAACCTGAGACAGAATGGAAAGCTGGCAAAGCTGGATATAAATGACTTCATTCTAAAGCTGCGAGAAGAAGCACTTAGGATGAAGTACAGAGCTCAGAAGTCTTTGTATTCTTAGAATCCAGCTTTGTACAATGCCACACCTCAAGCTAAGACATCTGCATCACCTCTCCAGACTGCATTTGTGTCTAGCTCATCGGGTCCTTCACATGCTTCTCCTTCAGGATCAGACACGTCGGGGTCTTCTTGTACCCATCATATCGGATCTGAAACAAAAGCTACTAGACTGAATACCGAGAACCTCGATAATGTGACGGTAGAAGTAGCTCGAGAACACATGGATCTTTTGGCTGCAGTGGTTCATTCTTATGATGAACTTGTTGCTGGGAAGATTGGAAACTATCATCTGGCAAACGAGGACTACGAGCAGATGGACGAAATGGAGCTTAAGAGAATGGACATAATGTGGGTCTTAGCTAGTGCTGTCCAGAGAGCAAAGAAGTTTGTGAAAAAGACCGGATAGAACTTGGTAGCTACTAAGGATACCACATTTAGCTTTGACAAGAGCAAAGTGACCTGCTCTAACTGTGGGGAGAAGGGGCACTTCAAGAGAGAATGTGTTAAGCCAAAGAAGACAGGAAACGGGAACCCATTCTCGTCCTTCACTCGTCAAGACAAGCAAGCTACTAGTTCTACTTCATCAAGCAAGGATCCAAAAGCCTTGACTGCTCATGATGATGAAGGACAGGACTGGAGCTTTAGGTTTGTCTCTCCAGGGGAATCAAACATTGCAAGTGTAGAAGACTTTGATGATGATTCTACAAGTGAAGGAGATCTAGCAGTTGATATAGCGATGTCTAATATTGAAGAGACAACTGCATCTGAGGTCAGCTACAAGCCTAAAGAGGAGACTACCAGAGCAAAGACAGAAAAGACAAAATCACCAGAACCAGAGACATCTGATGCGGTGTTGATGGCTAATGCTTCTGAACCAACTCAGGTAAGTACCACTGACCAAAAGTTTAATAATCATGTTTGTTCTGATTGTAATACATTTAGAAATAGCATAGAGGAGAAATTTGCTAGGTTATTAGATCATAATGATAACTTGGTAAAAGATTTACAACTGTGCACTGAGGCGAATCGAGTATTAAAACAAAATAAGCATAGTTACAAAGAAAAGATAGACCTTTTGACTAAAGAGCTTAGGGAAACCGAAGTAGTTGCATTTAACCAAGCTAATAACATTAGGTACTATCTAAACTCCCTAGAAGACACTAAGAAGCAAAAGGAAGTTATAGAAGTAGAAGTAAACTCATTAAAACAGAAACTGCACAGTTGGAGAAGTTCATCACACCTAGTCCAACACTTAGTAAGAGAAAGAAACAATGGGGAGGGTTTGGGTTACAAAGTGGTTCCACCACCATCTGAGACCTTGATGAACACTAAGAGAAGACCTGTAAATGACAATCCCATCAAGGATCATATGGTGTCTACTCCTCTTGTTAGTGATCCAGATTCCTCATGCTCAACCATTGACTTTGGAAACAAACAAAAGGAGGCCACGTCAAAGGCTAAGGGTAAATTGCCTTGTGCTAATCTGGAAAAAGAGTTTGAAAAGGTTAATATAAAGTCAGTGTCAAATAGAGTCAAATCAGAACCTAACAGGACTTCAAATAGTCAAAAACTAGTTAACCATAAGGAAAAAGATATTAAACATGTTAAAACAGTTAACTCTGTTAATCAAGGAAAAACAACAAAAGAACCTGAGTCAAAACCTAAAGTAAGTGATGTTACTAGAGTTTCACACACGTCTCCACAAAGAAAGTTTAATCATAAAGTTGATAGCAGGTCATGCTACAACTGTGGAGAATGTGGATACATTGCTTCCTATTGCTTTCTTTATCAGACACCTAGGAAAAAGATTGAACTTCAGGACCCAAAACCTAGGTCTTCTAAGAGGAGTTCCTTAACTCCACCTAGAAGAACTAGTGCACATAAAGTTCAACCCGTTAGCCAGTCGACTGTGTATCACAAACAAGCATTGCACAAATCTGGCTTATGGAAAACGAAGTCAACCTCTGTGTCTGATGATGATGACAAGAAGGGACCTGGGCTACCCTCACCCTCTAAGGGTCAATGGGTTGAATTTATGATGTGTGATGCCTCTGGGAAACCCAAGCCAGTAAAGGCTTGGGTTCCTAACCTAAACTAATCCTTTACATTGTATGTGCAGGGTGTTCGCTACAGTGCTGAAACTAATACGTGGATTATAGACAGCGGAGCATCTACGCACATGACAGGAAACAGGGCTCTTTTATCTAACGTCAAGCAAATAAAAGGAGGGCATGTTTCGTTTGCTTGGAACAAGGGAGGATATATCACATCTCAGGGAGAAGTGGGAAATCAGAAAGTTAAGTTTGATCAGGTGAACTATGTTCAACAACTTCAAAATAACTTACTCTCTGTTTCCCAAATCTGCGATAAGGGATTTAAAGTCATCTTCGACGACAAGAAGTGTTATGTGCTCAAGAAAGATTACGTGATCCCAGAAGACCAAGTTTTGATGACGGCTTCAAGATATAAAGACCTTTATGTTTTGGATCTGTCAACAGCTGCTGCAACGGATCAGGAGGTTTAGTGTTTTCTATCTAAAGCTACTGAGAAGGATTCCATCTCTTGGCATAGGAGAATGGGACATATTAGTCAAAGGAAGATGAATCACTTGATTCAGAAGGATCTGGTGAGAGGAGTTAATGTCAAGAACTACAGGCTTCCTGATTTTTGTGTAGCTTGCAGGAAAGGCAAACAGACGAAGAAGTCTCATAAGGAAAAGAAAATTCATTCAATAGAACTTCCTCTTGAACTTCTTCACATGGATCTGTTTGGTCCAGTCAGTACAAAGAGCATAGGAGGCGACTTGTACTGTTTAGTGGTTACTGATGACTACTCAAGGTTCTCGTGGGTAATGTTTCTGAAGTCCAAATCAGACACATTTGAGTCCTTCAAGGAGTTTGTAACCACACTGGAATCTCTCTACAAGCTAAAGGTTAGACAAGTACGCTCAGACAACGGGACGGAATTCAAGAACCAGTGGATGGAGGCTTACTGCAAGGAAAAGGGTATTGTACATCAATTCACTTCTGTCTACACGCCTCAGATGAATGGTGTTGCTGAGCGAAAGAATAGAAGCTTGATTGAGACAGCACAGACTATGCTGGCAGACTCGAAACTGCCTATCCAATTTTGGAATGAGGTAGTTGCTAATGCATGTTATACACTGAATCGAGTTCTGATTGTCAAGCGTCACAGCAAGACATGTTACGAGCTAGAACAAAGACGCAAACTGAATCTGGAGTATCTCGAACCATTTGGCGCACCGTGCACACTTCTGAAGAAAAAACAAGAAGGTAAATTTAGCGAGAAGGCGGATGAAGGAATCTTTCTAGGGTACAACATTCCAAACAAGAGGGTTTACAACAACTCAACGGGTCTAGTAGAAGTGTGGTGTAATGTTGACGTTCAGCGATATACCACACCACCTACTGGCAAAGGACCCGCCTATTTCTTCGACTATGATGGATTCTTCAAGTCCTTCAACATCTCTCTCTCTCCCTCGAATGATGAGTTAGCTACACGGATGATGTATGATATCTTGAATACACCAACATCAAGCTCACTGGGAGGATCATCTACTCAGTCAGGGGGAGTAGTCGATGACAGTGACTCCTCCTCTAAAGATGAAGCTGAAGAAGATGACCAGAACAGTCAGGAGGAACAGGTTCCAGTTCCTGAAAGTCCACAAGCATCTACCAGTGATGTACCTTCGACTTTGGAGCCTCAAACTCCAACTACCTCAGCTGCAGAACCAAATGTTCATAATCTTGGCTCTGAGGTAGCTGTTCCTACTACTTCAGGATCATGACTAAACGTCTATCATCCCCTAAACAATGTCATTGGGGATGTCAGATCAGGAGTACAAACCCAAAATTAGCTATACTCAGCTGATTACGCCTCAGTTATGGAAAAGGGATATATTCATGACGGTGCTTATCGGTGTTTTGTCTCACAGTTTGAGCCAAAATACGTCAGTGATGCACTAAATGACGAGGTGTGGGTGAGTGCCATGCAAGAAGAACTTTTTCAGTTCAAGAAGTTAGGTGTATGGACTCTGCTTGATAGACCTAAAGGTGCTAAGGTCATTGGCACCAAATGGGTTTTAAAATGCAAGAAAGATGACCAAGTAGTCATTATCAGGAACAAGGCTCGATGGGTGGTTCAAGGATTTCGCCAAGTCTTGGGAATTGACTACAATGAAGTGTTTGCACCCGTGGCACGGATGGAAGCCATTCGCATCTTCCTTGCCTATGCATCGTACATGAAGATTAAAGTCTACCAATTAGATGTGAAGAGTGCATTCCTTCATGGGGAAATCAGAGAAACAGTTTATGTCAGTCAACCTGAGGGATTTGAAGATCCTTATCATCGGGATAGAGTTTACAAACTCGACAAGGCTTTATACGGGCTTCATCAAGCTCAACGAGCTTGGTATGAGAAACTCTCGACTCATCTTGAGAAACACGGCTTTCGCAGGGGAGTCATTGACTGCACACTGTTCATCAAAGAAAAAACATGGCGACCTACTGCTCGTACAGATCTATGTCAATGACATAATCTTTGGTTCAAAGAACGAAGACTTATGCAAAGAATTTGAAGCAGTTATAAAGAAAGAATTTGAGATGAGTGCTATGGGGGAGATGAAGTTCTTTCTCGGGTTACAGGTGGATCAGACTCCGAATGGGATATTTCCACATCAGACCAAGTATGTAGGAGACATTCTCAGTCGTTTTGACATGGAGAATGCTTCTGCTACTGGGACTCCACTTGCTACGAATCATGATATAGCACCTGAAGAAAATGGAGATCTTGTAGATGCCACAATGTACCAAGGAATGATTAGATCCCTCATGTATCTCACTGCCTCAAGACCTGATATCACGTATGCTACATGTTTATGTGCTAGATATCAGGCTAAGCCTAATGTCAACCATCTGATCGGGTCAAGAGGATATTTCATTATCTCAAGGGTACACCCACACTTGGTTGTGGTATCCTCAAGATGATGACTTTGAGCTCACGGCGTATAGTGACTCGGATTACGGGGGCTGTAAGATGAATTACAAGTCTACATCAGCAGGGTGTCAATTCTTTGGGAGAAGATTAGTTACCTGGCAGTGTAAGAAGCAGACATAGGTTGCATTGTCAACTTGTGAAGCCGAATACATTGCTACTGCAAGTTGCTATTCACAAATCATCTGGATTCAACAACAAATGCGGGATTACGGTTTAAAGTTTTCTTCTACTCCTATTTTTGTTGATAACTCTGCTGCAATTGCAGTAACTAAAAATCTGGTCCAACATCCAAAGACCAAACATATCGGTATTAAATACCATTTCATAAGAGATTGATTTGAAAAGAACTTAATTGATATGGTAAAAATTAATATGAATTTTCAACGCGCTGACCTCTATACTAAAGCCTTTGATAAACCACGTTTTCAATATCTGCTAGAGGTCAACGGTGTTAAAAAGCAAAGTGATGTTATTCCTGATGATGATCATGTGTAGTCCGATGTAGCTTAGTAATTCTTTCATTTTATTTCACTTTAGTCCGTTTTAATTTTAAACTCATGGTATTCTGCTGTTTATTAAAATCCTAAAATAATTAACCAGTTATGATATTAGTATTTTAGAGGTAGAATAAGTCAGCAAGTAACATTATTACAAAAAAGAAAAAAAAGGGACGAGAGAGAAGGAGTGGAAAGCTAATATAAGGTAGATCGTATCTATGATACCGATTCAAACCTTTGGAATATGATAGTACACAGGAACAAATCAAGCGGGAATTTAAAATTTTAATTTAGAAAGATGCAAAAATTCAAAGTATAAGTCTGTGTAGTGTAAGCAATACAAAAAGGGAAGATGATAGAAAAACTGGTAACTATGAAGGTAACACACAGAGAGTAGATCTAGAGGTTGCTAGATCACAAATGATATGTCGGTAGATTCAGCACAATTGATAAGAAGACCTAACTTGTGATTTCAAGATCAAACTAAGTTGTTCAACTGACTGTGGGCTTCCATCTTATCACTGGTTAACACTAACAATATTCCAATAAGGGGTAATGAGCTTGTAAACGCCACAAATGTGTGCGGATGACCATAAATAGAGCAAAGCACGAAAAAAATGCAAGAAAAATTTCTATCAAGCTAATGACTTATGTTGTTGGTGCATTTTGTGCAAAATAAAATCAAGCTGCTCTAACAAGGACATAGGTGTGTGCCTCTTGTTGTGCGATGGCACTGACCCGAGGATAAGCATAACCCAGATTTTCTAGAATTCATTGTTGTTTGCGCCTCTCTGCTGTGCGATGGCACTGACTTGAGGATTGGCTTCTCTTTGAATCTCTAAGAATAGTCTCTTCTTGTAAAAATACCCGTAGACTGCTCAAAAGCTCCTGAGGAATGTTGATTACCATAAAGTGTGGGATCCACAAATGTTAGTTGAAATAATAAACCTAAATCTATCCAGTCTACGGCAAAAGTCTGTGTATGGATTTAAGAGGACAAATATAATAACAATTGACAGGATCAGTGATCACAAGTTTGATGTATCAGAATATAAAGCAGCGGAATACGAACACGAATTAGACAAATTGTAGCAAGCAATCGATATTTGTAAGCATTAAGACCGCATACGTTATAGGGAGAGAATATGTATTTCTGATTTCTAGGAATGTTTATAGATGTAGAATATTTCTATCGAATCAATCATCCATTCCATCAATTACTCATTTCACTCAACGATTACAATAGGTTGTCACTCCTTATATAGAGTGCAACAGTCACTGCTGTTATCACGAAAAGTGACAACTGGCAGATCCAATACAGAAATAACTAATTCTTAACAAACTACTGAAATGTTCACAACTACTGAGAACATATCAGCAAGTTAAGTACAAAATATAAAACTACTGAAACTACAACGACTGAAGAACAAGCTCTTCAGTCGTTTTACAAAACTACTAAAACATAGAAAATAAAACTACTGATATCACAACTACTGAGAAGTACTCTTCAGCAGTTGTGACAAACTACTGAGGCTTCAGTACTTGATCTTCAGACTTTGACCTTCAGGTGTTCATCAGCTGATGACTTCAGTAGATATCATCAGCTGATGTCTTCAGTCTTTGTCTTCAGACTTTGTACATCAGTTGTTGATCTTCAGCACTTGTGAACTCTTCAGCTGTTGTACTTCAGTACTTTGGTCTTTCAGCTTCAGCACTTGTGTTCTTCAGCTGTTGTACTTCAGCACTTTGGTTCTTCAGCTGTTAAGGTCTTCAGCACTTGATCTTCAGCTGTTGAAGTCTTCAGCACTTGTCAAACTACTGATGAGGCTTTCAGCAGTTGTTGTGATACCGTGTGGGACTTAGAGGTTTTCTGATCTTGGCTCATTGGTTCTTTTGGTCCAACAAACTCCCCTGAACCAATGCAACCAAAACCTCTAACTTATTTATACTCCTACTTATTGATGGCAAAAATGTTGGTCTTTTTCCTTCTTGATCAGTAGAGAAGATGACCCATGTACGCTCCGGCCTGGGAAGAAATCTCAAATATTTGTTTGGCAGAGTATGAATGGGAACTCTGTTTTGGGGAACTGGACACAGAGTTGTTATCCCATTCATGAGATTTACTTCCCCATAATGAGTCTGTATGACTCACGAACATAGGCCTCAAGGAGAATAACTTGTTCCTCTTGAGAGAGTTCTTCTGCTCCTCCTTCTAAGAAGAACTCTGGACCATAGTACTCTGATAAGTACTTCATGGTCCTGCCATTTTTCAGCTCCACCGTAGTTACCTCCCTATATACAAATTCATCAGGATGGTTGCCTTCAAGGAGTAACTGGAGCTCATTCTTTTGGATGTCTTCAAGCTTTTTATATAACAACCCCTTCTTAATCATCTTGTTCTAGTAAGGATTGAGGTGTCTTCTTTGCTTGGTGAGCTTTCTTGAATTCATCAATGATTTCCCAAGGTGAGACTACAACGGCCAACATGATGGTAGATTCTATTGTTTTTCGTACTTGGCCGTTGTATCTGTGTGGGATAGTTCTTTTATGGATTCTAGAACTCACCCTGGGGTCTGGCCATACTCTCACTCTCTCCTTCTGATACTGAAAGGTGTGCCTGAGAGTGTACAGCCTTTGAGCATGCCCTTTCATGGCTTGAATAGATGATGACTGAGGAAATTCCTTGTCAACCATCTTCAATAGTTGCTCATCGTGCTGTTTCTGCTGTTCTTCTTCTTCTATCTGACTCTGACCATTTCCCTTTGAGAGTCAGGTGTGATCATGGATTGACTTCGGGGTTTTGGTAGCTTCAGAACAGCAGAGAGTGGCAGACTATCATCTTCATCCCTTTTCTTCTTCTTCTTCCATCCTCAGCACCCTTCTCCTCCTTCGGGGTACATCACTGGATGATGGTTGGGTTGGTGAAGGGATTGGTTTTGAAGAAAGAGGATGTTTGGATTTTGGCTTAGAGGTTGGTTGGGAGATTTGAGGGATAGGATCTGTTTGAGTGGGTGGAAGGGAAGGTTGATCTAGCATCCTTGTAGTTAATTTCGCCTTGTGAGTTTAGCCATCTCTAACCTTTTGCCAGCCCCAGCCTCATCAAGGGCTTCCACAATAATCCCTTTGTTGAATAGCTCAGACAGACAGATTCTGGTGGCTATAGCCAGAATGCTGTCCCTGGACCATGCGCGGATCTCCATTAATGATCTTCCCAAGTATTTTGCAATAAAGCGGATCATTATTTCCAACCTCTCTTTCTCAAGAGCATCATACCCTGCCCATCGGGTTTGTATCTCTTGTACTTCTAACCTTCTGATCTCACTATCCAGTGTGGCTGTGTCAAACCCCTGCCTGAAGAGTTGTTCAATTATTTTATCCATGGAGCGGCTGTGTGTGGTGTCAGCTTCTTTGACCAGCTCCTCCAAGGATTTGTCTTCAGCAGTGTGATCATCAGCACTTCTCTTTCGCTTGTACGTGAGCAGAGGTTGCTTTTCTTTTTCCTCCTCTTGGACTTGCTTCTCTTCCTTTTCCTCAGATCTTTTCCTCTTCCTTTCTTTCACTGCAGGACTCTCCCCCTTTTTGGTTGCATTGGAGGAAGGGGTTGGTACCGCAGAAAGAGTCTTTTGGACAGCAGCATCAACCAAGGGCTGTAATGTTGAGGAAAGCCTCTCATCAAGGGCTTTGATCACTATATCAGTGATTATTGGGGTGATGAGAGGAAGGGAATTTTGGAGTGCAGCACCTATTTGCTCAGGAGGGTTCTGTTCCTGAGAAGTAGGGCCTGAAGCAGAGGCAGGTGGTTGATTTTGGGGTGGCTCTGTGTTTGGGAAACCTTCAAGGGAAGGTGCCATCTGTGGGTGTATGATGGTGGCAGATGGACTTGCATCCTGAGACATCTTGGCCAGCAGCTCTTTGAGTTTGCTAACCTCATCCTCTAGAATGGTATTTTGAGCAACTACATCATAGAAGAAGCTCAGGTCATCATCAGTTGATACTGAATCACCTGACCTCCTGCTTAGAGCAGGATTTACATGCACTGGGTGTAGACCAGTTGGTGCATGTGCCCCTTGTGCTTGGTACTGGGGACTTCAGAAGGAATGCCTTGTTGTATTGGGACTGAACCATAAGATCGATAGCAGTATCGAACTTAGTCCAGATCGGCGATTTTGTGAGGTAGGCAACACAGTTGTGTCGCGGTTTAATTTGCATAGACGCCATGGAGAAGGAAGTTTTGGAGAGGAACGTTAGGTTTGAAGAAGATGAAGCATGGAGAGCTCAGGTTAAGGGTATTTATAGGGTACGGGTGAGGAAACGACTGAAGGATGTGGTGTTAGTCATCAGTAGTTTTAAACGACCGTTGACATGGTATTATCCTTTCAGACGTTGAAACAGCTGAAGTCGTGGTGTTAGGCATCAGTAGTTTAGAAAACTACTGAAGACCGTGGTTTTGACTTCAGATGATTGAAACAACTGAGGACATGGTGTTTGTCATCAGTTGTTATGAAACTATTGAAGACAGTGGTTTTGTCATCAGCTGTTGTAAACAACTGAAGACTTGGTATTGGTCATCAGTAGTTATAAAACTACTGAAGACGTGGTTTTGCTTCAGTTGTTTAAAATGAAACAGCAGTTGTACAAACGACTGAAGAGAAAGTTCTCTTCAGCTGTTTTCGTCAATTCTTAGCTTTTCAGCTGTTTCAAACTGTCCTCAACACATTCATCAGTCTTTATGGCTGATTTCAGTTGTTTCATAGGACATCAGTACTTATCTGTTTTTACTGATTGCAGTAGTTATGACTGCATCAGTAGTTGTAACTACATCAGTAGTTTCGAACAGATGAAGTACTTCAGTACTTGTGAGACATTTAGCCTTCAGTAGTTATAAAAACTACTGAGGTTAAAAGAGCTCATCAGTACTTATATGTGACAGGTACTCATGATCATCAGTATGATTACTGAGATCATCAGTAGTTGTCACCTATTCTAGCTGCAGCATACCAAGCCTTACACCAGGTTTTGGAAAGTTGAACTATCCAAAGGCTTAGTAAAAATGTCTGCAAGCTCATCAGTACTAGGCACAAACTTAGGATCAATCAGACCTTTTTCAAAACAATCCCTTATAAAATGATGTCTGATCTCTATATGTTTGGTCCTATAGTGCTGGACTGGATTTTTGACAATGCAAAGAGCTGAAGCACTATCCATTAACAATGGAGTCTTAGTCTCTGTAATGCCATAATCCAAAAGTTGGTTTTGAAGCCAGAGTACCTGAGATGTACAGCTTGCAGCAGCAATGTACTCTGCTTCCGCAGTGGATGTAGCAACTGAGGTCTGTTTCTTGCTCTGCCAAGAAATCAAGCAGTTGCCTAGGATTGACATCCACCAGAAGTTGATTTCCTGGTCAACTTACACCCTGCATAGTCACTGTCAGAAAAAGCAACTAACTTACCAGAATGTCCGGTAGAATACCATAAACCTAGAGATGGAGTGCCTTGCAGATATCTAAAGATCCTCTTGACTGCAATCAGATGAGACTCTTTAGGTGCAGCTGAAATCTAGCACAAACACATGTAGCAAACATAATATCTGGTCTAGAAGCTGTTAAATACATCAAGGACCCAATCATACATCTGTAAAGTGTTTCATCAACCACTTTACCTTTCTGATCTGAGTCCAGTTGTGTGGTGCTGCTCATGGGAGTAGAACAGGGCTTACAGTTTTGTAAATCAAACTTTTGCAAAAGATCTTTTGTATATTTGGATTGATGAATAAAAATTCCATCAGCCTTTTGTTTGATTTGCAACCCCAGAAAGAACTGTAATTCTCCCATGGCACTTATTTCAAACTTCTGTTGCATCAACTTTGTAAGGCATCACACAACTTTGGATCAGAGGATGGAAAAATGATATCATCTACATAAATTTGAACAAGTAGATTATGCTGCCCAGCTTTCTTAATAATAAAGTCTTGTCTATGGAGCCTCTAGTGAAATTGTTTTCCAGAAGAAAGTTTGATAATGTCTCATACCAGGCTCTGGGAGCTTGTTTTAACCCATAAAGAGCTTTATCAAGCTTATACACCCAATTAGGATGTTTATTGTCCTCAAAGCCTGGAGGTTGACATACATAAACCTCTTCTTTAACTTTTCCATACAAAAATGCACTTTTGACATCCATTTGAAAGACTTTAAGTTTTTGATAAGCAGCATAAGCTAAAAACAATCGAATTGCTTCCAGTCTGGCTACAGGGGCAAAGGTTTCATCATAATCAATACCTTCTTCTTGTGCAAACCCCTGAACAACCAGTTTGGCCTTGTTCTCACAATAAGCCCATTTTCATCAGTTTTGTTCCTAAACACCCATTTTGTGCCTATTGCACACTTACCTGGAGTAGAGGAACCAGTTCCCACACTTGCTGTTTCTTGAACTGAAGAAGCTCAAGCTGCATGGCATCAACCCATCCATTGTCCTTTAAAGCAATGTGATAATTCTTTGGCTCTTGCTGACTGATGAAGAGAGCATAGAAGCAGAAATTTGACAATTGACTTCTTGTTGATACTCCAGCAGTGATATCACCAATGATTTGAGACATAGGGTGATTCTTCAGATCTTGATACACAATGAGATCTGTGCAAGTGTTTGTAGCCGGTTCAGCAGCAACAGATGGTGATGGTGAATCATTCCTTGAAACCAATCAGTGGATGGTAATTCAAAGGAAGTTGAATTCGAAGAAATCTCATCAGCATTTGTTGTGGATGGTGCTACTGGCGCTACAGGAACATCAGGTCTAGTTGAGTCAGGCAGCTGATCACTAAACCTGAAGAGGTGAGTACTGCAATCATCATCATCATCAGCAGTACCACCAGGTGGTGAACTGTTGACAGGAGCAACAGCAGGAGTTTGATAAGGAACATATTGCAGTATGTCCAAATCAAATAACTCCACAGGACTTTGTGGAATCTTGTCCTTTGGAGATTCATTAAACTTAACATGTAGAGTTTCTTCAACCATCTTTGTTCTGCATTGAAGACTCTGTATGCCTTGCAAGTAGATGAATAACCAACAAAGTATCCTGCATCCACCTTAGGATCAAATTTGTGGAGTTGATCCTTTTGTGTGAGAATGAAACAGGGACACCCAAAGCTTTGAAAAATGAAATCAGAGGAGCCAAATGATGGAGAACTTCATATGGAGTCTTCATCAACCTCTGATTTACTAAAACTCTATTTTGCACATAACAAGCTGTATTGACAGCTTCGGCCCAAAAGGTCAATGGCAAACCTGAGTCAGCCAGCATGGACCTTGCAGCTTCAATGAGGGTCCTGTTCTTTCTCTCCACTACTCCATTTTCGTTCTGGAGTCCTTGGAATGCTGAACTGCCTTTTGATTCCCTTTGAAAGATAGAAGTCATCAAGTGTATGATTTCTGAACTCAGTTCCATTATCACTCCTAATACACTTGACTGGAAGGGAATACTGCTTCTCAATGTACAGCACAAAGTGGATAATCTTCTGAGCAGCCTCATCCTTTGAATGTAGAAAGAAAGTCCATACAAATCTGGAGTAATCATCCACAATTACCAGACAGTATTTCTTCTTTGCCATGCTCATTACTCTCACAGGACCAAATAGATCCATATGCAGTAGTTGCAAGCAGGCAGTGGACTTGGACACTTCAATAGGAGGAAATGAGACCTTGTGCTATTTTCCTTTTAAACAAGCAGTGCATGTGTCATCACAGTGGAACTCCTCCTTATTGGTAAGCCTCTGACTAAACTATTGTGGCTAAGCTGATTCATGTTTTTGAGATTGACATGACCAAGCCTCCTGTGCCACAGTTTAGATTCTTGAAAAGAGGCTTGGAAAATAGGCAATGATTGCCTTTGAGATCTATCTTCTTAGAGAGATCTAAGGCATACACTCTTCCTGTCCTGTTGGCTTTCAGGAGAGTGTGATCATCCCACACCTTGTCAATCAAGTGCAAAACTTTGGATGACAGAATCCTACAGTTTTGACTTGTGAAAAGGGCAACATGGCCTTTATCACACATTTGACTGACACTCAAGAGGTTGTACTTGAGATTTTCCACATGATTAACATCATCAAATTTGATTTCTCCATTGGAGACAAAGCCCTTACCGATGATGTAACCCCTAGCATCATTGCCAAAAGAGACAAATCCCTTCTTTCCTTGAGAGTAGTCATGAAGAAGAGAGATGTTCCCAGTCATGTGCATAGATCCCCCACTGTCTACATACCAGATGCTATTTTGGCATGTTGAAGAACCCTGCAATAATAAACAATCAATTAGTTTTAGAAACCCAAACCTTTTTGGTTTTGGGCCTGGTCTCATCAATAGATGGTAAACTAACATGTTTATTTGTAACAACAGCCTGAGAAGAAGAAGATGGTGTAGAAGAGGAGTCCTTTGGCTTAGACCTCCTTTTCTGTGGTTTCAACATAGGAGAATCTAGTTGGTTAACTCTACCCAACAGATGTTGTACCATCATCACCAGCTGTGTCTGATTTTGTGATAAAGCTTTCAGCTCATCAGACACATTGCTAGTGGAGTTAGATAAGGTCCTATGTTGCACCTTCTTCTTTTGAGCACCCTCAGCTGTCACCTGTTTAACTCCTTCCTTTTTGGATTGCTTTAAGGACTTAAGGGTTACAGGATTTGATGTTGCTGATACAAATGTGGTCTCAAACTCAGTTTTCATTTTTACCATTTTCTCATTAATTTCTTCTTTTTGTTTGAGTTTGGAACCTCTTTTGTACCAACAATCATCTGTAAGATGATTGAACAAACCACATATTTCACATGGTTTCTTCTTCATCTTAGGTTGATCATCAACTAAAGATGGTGAAGCAACAGAAGACTTGTTCTTCAATGCTTTGGAAGCATTGGTTGCTTTCTTGACATCCTCTTTAGTAGCCTTCAAACTCTTTCTACTGCCAGTTTTCTTCTCTTCAGTGCTGACAGCAGTTGAAGTTTGAACTTCAGGTGTTAAATCTTGCTCTCCAGTCCTTTCAGGACCTTCAGGATTAACTCCTGAGTTGATCAACTTATTGATCATGTGAATGTCAGCTTTTGGACCATCAACATCAGCTGATAGGTTCAAGGAGGACTTGATGCTCACTGCTACTTCTGATTGTGCTGTATCAGAAGGTAGATCTGATGATTTGATGGATTGGTTACCACTCTCACCATCAGATTCTACCTCTCTGCTTGGGGTAAAATCTGTCGGTGGAGCAGTGTGATTGTAGCCAATGCCAAACTTCACATTTGAAGCAGATTGCTTACTAAGAAGCATTTCAAAACCTTTGCATGATTGTACCCATCTATCACACTCGACCTGGGTAACTGCAAGGGTTTCTTTGAGATCTTTGTACTTCTCTAGAAGTACATCTTCTCTAGCCTTATCATCAATTATTTTGCAATTCAGTTTATAAACCTCATCATTTTTATCTTTGAGCACAAACTCAAACTCAGCTTTGTTTTTGGAAATTATTTGTTCTAGCTCAATGTTCTTATTAATTAAAGCTACATTTGCTTCTCTAATGGAAGCAAATGCTGCTATGCATTGTTCAGAACATAATTTGGCTTTTGCCTCAGAGGATACCTGTGATACCTGAGGTGTAGAGGCATTGGAAGATGAAGTATCAGCAGACTCCAAAGCCATAAGAGCTAGATTCCCACAGGGACTGTCACCACCATGTTGACCAGCACCTGAGAACAGTTGATCATGACCAGACAAGTCATCTGGTAAACTGCTCCAGTCAACAACTCCTGGGGTGAAGAAGCTGTGTTGTTGAGATGAAGGTTGTTGATGAGATAGGGAAGGCTGAGGTTCTGGTAATGCATGAGGTTGTGGTGTCATAGGAACTTGAACTTGATTTGACTGTGGCATGTAATAACCAGGGTACTGATATGGCATTTGACCCTGAGGAACAAAATATGCCGGAGATTGTTGTTGAGGATGATGACTAGATGTGACAGGATGTTGCCCTCTGTGTTGTTGACTATTGCCAGGAAAAGTCACAAAGGGTGCAGTAGAGTTAGATCCAGTTGATCTACACTCTCTTGCAAAGTGTCCAAGCCGTTGGCATTTGTGACACCTCAACTTGCTCTTGTCAAAACCAACTTTGGTTTTGCCAGAGAGTCCTGGGAATTTTCTTCCAGTTCTTTTGTAGAACTTCTGAGATCTGATATTTATCAAGGCCATTTGGCTCAAAATCCATCTCTTCTAAGTCATCATCAGCAATCCCCTTGAGATCATCCATAATGAAACATAGATTGTCATTATTACACCCAGTGAACTGACCATCAACACTTACAAATGCAGAATTAGAAGTGCTCGAAGAGAAATTAATATGCTCATCATACTGGCATTCAGATGAAGCATATTCTGACTCATGACCCACCAAGGCAGTGTTGCCTTGCATAAAGTCTTCAGTGAGCTTTCCAGATGAAGACAGCTTTCTCTTCTGTTCTATCTCTCTCTCAAAAGTGAGCAATTTCCCATGGAGTTGGGTGAGAGATAGTTTGTCCAAACTTGCACTGGAGCGTAGGACAATAGTATATGTGTCCCATCTCTCAGGCAGTGATCTGAGAAATCTGTTTTCATCTGAATATTGGTGTATTCAAGTTTGACCATTTTTAGTTCAGAGATCAAACAAGAAAACCGCTCATATTGTTGAGTCAGTGTCTCACCCTTTCTATGAGAGAATGTCTCATATTGTTGGGCAAGAATTTCTCTATTATTTGCCAAGACCTCATCTGTTCCTCCAAATTGTTCTTTCAAAGCAATCCAGAGGTCATGGGCAGTTTCATGATGCATTAGCCCAGAATAGATTTCATTGGGCAAAGCCATGGCCAGAATTCCATGGGCTTTTGCATCAATCTCAAGCAACTTCTTATCCTCATCTGAGTATTGCTCCCTCCTCTTCGGAACCATTTGATTGGTTTCCGGGTTATTCACCATAGGCTTGTGTGGACCATGTACCACTGATGTCCAACACCCTGCGCTGTTAACAGACAGGTGATGGAGCATACGTCTTTGCCATATGTTATACTCATTCCTAACCAGCATAGGAGGCTTGGTTGAGGAACCAGTATTGTGAGGATCATTTGAGGAGTGGTCATTTTCAGTTCAAAAACAGTTTAGTTCAAGTTTTAAAAAGTTTTAGACAAACCACAACAAACTCAGTGAGAACCAAGAAAAAGATCTCAGGATGAATGAGCAGAAATACAGAAAATTCAATCTCTATAACCGTTTCTTGCAAAAACAAAAGCTAATTCAATCAAACTTGGATCTTGAATAGCAGTTTCAATGATCAATAATTAGATCGATCAATGATTAACCTGCTCTGATACCATTTGACAGGATCAGTGATCACAAGTTTGATGTATCAGAATATAAAGCAGCGGAATACGAACACGAATTAGACAAATTGTAGCAAGCAATCGATATTTGTAAGCATTAAGACCGCATACGGTTATAGGGAGAGAATATGTATTTCTGATTTCTAGGAATGTTTATAGATGTAGAATATTTCTAATCGAATCAATCATCCATTCCATTCAATTACTCATTTCACTCAACGATTACAATAGGTTGTCACTCCTTATATAGAGTGCAACAGTCACTGCTGTTATCACGGAAAGTGACAACTGGCAGATCCAATACAGAAATAACTAATTCTTAACAACTACTGAAATGTTCACAACTACTGAGAACATATCAGCAAGTTAAGTACAAAATATAAAACTACTGAAACTACAACGACTGAAGAACAAGCTCTTCAGTCGTTTTACAAAACTACTGAAACATAAAAAATAAAACTACTGATATCACAACTACTGAAGAAGTACTCTTCAGCAGTTGTGACAAACTACTGAGGCTTCAGTACTTGATCTTCAGACTTTGACCTTCAGGTGTTTCATCAGCTGATGACTTCAGTAGATATCATCAGCTGATGTCTTCAGTCTTTGTCTTCAGACTTTGTACATCAGTTGTTGATCTTCAGCACTTGTGAACTCTTCAGCTGTTGTACTTCTGTACTTTGGTCTTTCAGCTTCAGCACTTGTGTTCTTCAGCTGTTGTACTTCAGCACTTTGGTTCTTCAGCTGTTAAGGTCTTCAGCACTTGATCTTCAGCTGTTGAAGTCTTCAGCACTTGTCAAACTACTGATGAGGCTTTCAGCAGTTGTTGTGATACCGTGTGGGAGTTAGAGGTTTTCTGATCTTGGCTCATTGGTTCTTTTGGTCCAACACAATTATTATGGTTGCGATTCTTGAAAGTTCAAATAAATGTGGTAATCTAATAGTTCTAGTATGATTTCCTAAAAGTTGCTACCGACTCTGGATGAAAACCAAGAATAGAGCATCAAAAGATTTTGACAAGTCCCAAATGATTTGACTTGCCTGTATGATTCCAAAATTGAATTGGTCCAGGTGTGGAAATCTAAGTTGAAGCTGCCTATTCCGGAACCAAATCCCGTAGATTTCTATCTTAGAATTTATCT